>JAHBCN010008914.1:0-37247 GCA_019359885.1 Listronotus oregonensis | reverse complement strand
ATAATTTAAAAATATTATTTAATCTTTCAATAAAAGTACTTAACTTTACAACTGATAAGTGTATTTTATTGTGGATACTTCATTTAATTTAAAGTATGCCAAATACAAATCACATGATTTTTTTTAAATTTTAACTTTTTTTTTTTAATAAATATAAAGTTTGGTATGAATCAAGAGGTACACAAAGATGCTTATTACAATGTTTTTAATTAAAAAATATAATTTTAGGGTACTAAAAGGCATGTAAAATACAATGTAAACTATTGACATATCATGAAAATAATTTGTTAGCTCTATATTAGGTATCTAACTTTATTTTTTTAAAACCGGTTTGTATTTAGAAAGTTGCCTTCCTATAAAATTTTAGAGAGATTATATAAAAATATATGACAAAGCAAAAATATAATCCCGAATCACCTTGATTTTGGCCTTGTCTATTTTAACGTTATAATAATCATTTTTTCTTTATATAGGTATACCGCTAGCTTTAAGCTGTATACTTTTAAAAAAGTTATTAAAACACACCTTTTTATAAACTCAAGAAGATAATATAAAATTAGATGGCATGATAAAAATATAGTCCAAAACCATCTTGTTTATTTGCGCCCTGTATATTTTGGCGGCATTAAATTATACACGGTATTAGTATCTTTTTTTTTAAGTTTGCAAAAAATTATCTCAAACAAATAATATAATCTAATCTTTTTTTCAGTTATGCTTAAAAATTAAATTTTTAAGTTTGTGCATTTAATATTAATTTTGTATGTTTCGGCACCACTGCTACAAGAACTCTTCTATATAAAATTTTTTCATATATTTTAATTTTATTTAATAACCTACAGGTATTCATCCAAAGATGTTCTGTAATTTTTTTAAGAAAATAGAGAATGAACAAAAATCATAGGAGGTATTTGAAATCTCAACTATTCAATCATTTAACTTAGAGACCCTATAATTCTTAAACTAGAGGTGACCGAGCATTAAGCTCCTAAAAAGATTTGTTTAAGAACAATTTTTTAGAAAAATTAACCCAAAGCATTTTTTATAAGAATTAAGCTGGGTCCTTTAAAAAACCCTGTTTTTTCAAGATGAATCAAATTACCCACGATATGCTTTTACCGTTGCAGTTGTTTCGTAAATCGAACTTGAAAACCTGCCATCAAATTTGCTCTTTCTCCTGTAGTTTTTCCAATACTACCACCCTGTACATAAGATTTTTCAAGAAAATAGTTTTTTCCAGTTATTGATTTGAAAGACTATGCTAAATATTTTAAGTATTCTAAAATTTTAATAAATCCTTCATAATAAACATTTTAGGACAAAGTTTGTTATGATTTTATTGACGTCCAAGTCTATTTAACTATCTGCTTTAATGGTTAGATCTCAACGATAATAATAATAAAAGACATCTCTCATAGCATATAACAATGTTTAGGGTTATAGTTTTAGGGCTTAGCAGACAGTTTCTTAAAATCTTTATTAAACCAATTTGCTTTGTTAAAGCTATATAAAATCATATATGGGGTAGTTAGAATACAACTATCTATGAGGTTACAATAGGCTATACCGTTTTAGTTTATATTACTTCTAACATAAATAGATATTTTTACTTTACATAAGGTTTTAAATACCTTATAATTATAAAAACCTAAAGTATATTTACAGATTTCATCAAATAAGGTTGCCACGCACTTTCTTTAAAGTAGTGTTCAGAATAAAAATTGGTGTGACTATGATGAGCCACACCAATTGTTCAAAAAAGAAAAAAATTAAAAAAATTTAATGAGCCTGTGCACAGGTTATCTGCACGCCCAAGTAAGCTGTAGGTGTGGTGCAAATCTACCCACAGCTCAGGGTAAGGAATCGTGAGTTCGTAGTGGTGGCGCAGTTTTCTTACGGACTACAAACTGGAAGTCCCCTAGTTATTATAGGAGGTTGCTTGGGCCATGATACACTAGTACACAACAAGAAAACTTAACATTTAATAATTTTTAATACCAAAAGGCGGAAAAAAGAAAACAATTATAACAATGAAATTATCCTGGTATCAGGTGTTGAGCTAGATAAAACAAATTTAAAAATTTCAATCAAATTACATCCATTGACCAAAAAAAGTTGGAACTACAGAAAGAAAAGCATTAGTTCTTATTAGTTAGGTTGTAAGCCTAAAATTAATATTCCTGTGGCATTAATCCTGATGAATTAATAGAGTGAGCTGCAGAATGAGTAGAGCTCACGAGTCAGTGAGTCGAGGAGTAAGTAAAGAGTAGTAGACTGAGTAGTCCAGTGAGAGTACTGAGTAGAATACTAAGTAGAGTACTTGTGATATATATTTGTATATCCTGTCTAATAATGATAGGTAGAATTAGGTAATTTGAGATACATGTTAATAATAAGGTAGTTGTCAGTAGTTGTCTATGTCATTGATAATATTAAATATATAACATTATAAATATTAGTAAATATTATTTATACTATTACAACATGGCGCAGTCGGTATAAAAAAAAAGCCAAGAACAAAACAATGCCTAGAAGAAGCGCAAGAAAAATCGAGAGAAATCCGCTGAAAAAACCGAACCGTCAAAAGAACAGTAAGGTGTTTCAACTGAAAGAGCGGTTAAAATATTGGAAGAAACGGCAAAAGGTCTTTAGGTGGAATTGAAAATAGTTTTAGAGGACATTTTAAGGCAATGAAAGAAATGATGCAACAATTAATACCAAAAATAGTCCAACCAGTGGTCAAGAGGCAGAAAAAAATGTAGAAAATCATTCTGTAAAGGATATAAACCAAAGTAATGTGGATAAAATATTTAATATTTCTAGTGCGATACCGGGTCCTGAAAAATTGACAGAAATGGTTACATATATGCAGTTTAGAGACTGGAGAAACAAATATGAAAATTATATATTATTTCAAGGACTTCGGACATCACATTCGAGTCAGTTATCAGCATTATTAATATCATATTTTAGTCAAGAAATATTAGATATATTAAAGTTTGTCTTAAAAATTGATTATAATGTGATTTCGTCCAGCGAAATATTGGATAAGTTAGAAGAATACTTCAAAAAAAAGGAAAATGGGAGGATTCGTCGTTCTCAGTTTTTAAACAGAAGACAGGAAGAAGGAGAACCTTTTATGGCATTTTATAGGGATAAAATCAAACTTTTTCAAATGACCGATCCCTGCGTAAATTGTTATAATACTAATTTAAGTGATCAAATAATTGAATCCATTTATAACAAAGAGACTCGCAGAAAATGTCAATTATTGCCAGAAAATTGTTCTTTGGAAGATGTAGTAAAGATATGTGAATCAGAAGAAATGGTAATGCTGGAAGAAAAAAAAATAAAAGACGCAACTGTATCAAAAATTCAAATAAAAGGAAATCAAGGATCAAAAAAGTGTTTAAGATGTAAAAATAATTGGCATAAATCACTAGCTTTATGTCCAGCAAAAAATTTTGTTTGTAAAAAATGTAAAAAATCTGGTCACTTTACAGATTGCTGTCTAAGTAAACAAATAAGGTTGATAGAAAGCAGTGAACCAATAACAATAGATCATGTAATAATTTCGCATGTCGACTCACAGCAGCAGAATCTAAAAAGATCTATTAAAGTTAAAATTTGTCCCGTAGAACAAAATTTTGAAGAACAAATTATTTGTGAAGAACACCGGATACCGGGGCCGAAGTTTGTGTTGCCGGAGAAGATTTTTTGAATAAACTAAAACTTTCAAAATATGACCTAGAATACTCATCAGAAAAACTAAAATTAGCTGACGGAGCTCCACTTAAATTATTGGCAAATGGACTGTAAAATTTCATATGAAAATTTAAGATCAACCATAAAAATATATATTTGTGAGAAGATAAAAGAATTTTTGATCAGCCGAAAAACTATGATGGATCTGAAAATAATACACAGTAATTTTCCAAAACCGATTATTTCAAATCTGTCCAACATAAAAAATGAGAAAATGCAGGTCAATAAAAAAGAAATTGAAGATTTAAAACAAAAACTACTGGATGAATACAGTGACGTATTTAATACGTCAGAAAAATTGAGTCCTATGTTTGGAAATCCAGTTCATATTCATCTAAAAGAACACACCATTCCTTACTCTATTTCATGTCCAAGAAAAATACCAGTAGCCTGGAGGGAACAGGTAAAAGAAGAACTAGATGATATGTGCAGTAAAGGAATAATAAAAGCAGTAGATGATGAACCCACTGACTTTGTAAGTCCTTTGGTTGTTGTCCAAAAGCCAAATGGAAAAATAAGAATATGCGTTGATTTCACAAAGCTAAATCAGTATGTGAAACGCCCCATTCATCCATTCAAAGCACCCTGGGAAGCAGTTTCTGATATATCGGGAAAACCTCAATATTTCTCAACATTTGACGCTACCTCAGGTTATTGGCAGTTACAACTGGATGAAGAAAGCCAAAAATTAACCACATTTTTGACACCATGGGGTCGATTTCAATTTTTAAGGTCACCAATGGGTTTAGTAAGTTCTGGCGATGAATACTGTCGAAGAGGAGATGCTGCTCTTGCTGACATTCCAAATATGCAGAAGGTAGTAGACGACATTTTATTGTATGACTCCACATTAGAAAAACATTACTCACATGTTAAACAGCTACTAGATAGATGCCGAGCTACAGGTATAACATTAAATCCAAAAAAATTTGTCTTTGCTCAAACCGAAATCAATTTTGTTGGATATCAAATTAACTACAATGGAATTAAAGCTGATTCTAGAAAAGTAGATGCTATTCAAAAATTTCCTAAACCTCAAAATCTAACAGAATTGCGTTCATTTATGGGTCTTGTTAATCAACTAGGTTCATTTTCTGCGGAAATAAGCACTTCTACTACTCCTTTAAGAAATTTGTTAAAAGTTAAAAATGAATTTATTTGGACAAAAACACACGATGAATCATTTACCAAGTGAGAAACATTCTTAGCCAACCTCCAATTCTATCCCATTTTGACCCATCATTACCTACTGCTCTCCATACGGATGCTTCAAGATTACAGGTCTAGGATATATACTATTACAAAAACATGACGAAATATGGAAATTAGTACAGTGTGGTTCAAGATTCTTATCCGAAACTGAGTCAGATATGCCGTGGTTGAGTTAGAACTGTTAGGTATTACGTGGGCAGTATTAAAATGCAAAATATATTTATTAGGCTTGCATGAATTTCAAATTGTAACAGATCACAAACCGCTATTACCCATATTAAATGATAAAACTTTAGATGATATTGAAAATCCTAGGTTACAAAGACTAAAAGAAAATTAGGAGATTTAATTTTATTGGAATTTGGAAAAATGGAAAAACGCATGAAATTCCGGATGCTTTATCCAGACATCCCATTCACAAACCTACAGAAGACGATCTTATAGGAGAAGAATCTAAAAAACACATGGAAACGCATATAATTAAGCAACTGTTATTGGTGCAAAGTAACCATGAATTAGAAGAAAATGACTTATCAGATCTAATGTTTCAAAATTTAAAAGAATCAGCCAAAATGGATTAAACATATCAACTATTAAAACAGCAAATTTACTCGGTTTTCCAAGCAAAAAAATGTTTTTAAAAGAGGAACTGAAGCCATACTGGGATGTTCGTGACGAATTAAGTTGCGAAGATGAGTTGGTGTTACGCGGATGTCAAATTGTTATTCCTAAAAATTCAAGAAAATGGTTTTGGATCGTCTACATGATTCTCACCAAGGAATTGAACGAACAAAGAGGCGTGCACGTCAAATAATGTATTGGCTTCAATGTCCAACGACATTAAAAACATTGTCGAAAGATGCGAGTTACGTCAAGAAAGAAGACCTCACTGCAAAGAGAAACATACTTAGAAGAACCATTACCTAAGTGGCTTTTCATGACGTTTCTGTTGGTCTTTTCAGCATGGGGGCAAAAATTATATGGTTTACGTTGATCGCTTATTCTGGATGGCCTACTATCTGTCACTATGGAAATGCATCACCTAATAGTAGCAAAATTATAGATTCCCCTAAGAAAGATATTTTCGGACACAGGTATTCATTTCAGATTACGATCCGATAATGGACCCTAGTTTGCATCATATCAATTCGAATTTTTAAAATCATGGAATATAATACATTCCACATCTACTCCTTACTATCCTCAAGGAAATGGTCATGTGGAAGTGGGTCAAGGCGATGAAAACATTACTAAAAAAATATATTGAAAATGGGCAATTGGACGAAAATCGTTTTAGAGCCGGTTTACTAGAATGGCGAAATACTCCAAGAGTAGATGGACGTCACCAGCCCAAATTTTGTATGGAAGAGCACTTAGATCACTAGTACCTGCACATTATAAATTATTTTCTGCAAAATGGCAAGCTAAAGCAGATGAATGTGACAAAAAATACGAAAACTATCGTCAAAAGACAGTTTATATTTACAACAAAAGTGCCAAAAATTTGAACCAAATTGATGTTGAAAAGATGGTAAGAATTCAAGACCCTGATACAAAATTATGGGACAAATTTGGACAAATAGTTGAAGTTGGAAAATACAGAGACTATACCATAAAGTTAGAAGTGGAAGGTTCTGTACTAGAAACAGAAGATTTTGAAAGAAATTCCGACTTAAAGGGGAAATAAAGAGAGAAGAGTTAAAAGGGAAGATGTGATATATATTTGTATATCCTGTATAATAATGATAGGTAGAATTAGGTAATTTGAGATACATGTTAATAATAAGGTAGTTGTCTATGTCATTGATAATATTAAATATATAACATTATAAATATTAGTAAATATTATTTATACTATTACAACAGTACTGAGTAGTAGAGTACTGAGTCTACAAGTGAGCAGAAGAGTTAGTCCTGAGTAGAGGACTGATTGAAAAGAGAAGAGGCCTAAAGGTTTAAAGCCTCGATGATCCTAAGATACCTACTGGGTCAATGTGAATCCTGAATATTTAGCATCTTCGCAAATTTTTGGCGACTTCCCAAAAACATAAACGAAACAATACCATTCCAGCCCTTGCAAAGCTTACTTATCGGTTTGTTTCAAAAATCCCTTATAAATGTCTTTAACCTTTAGCAAGTAAAAATTTAAAACCGATGTTGACTCACCAGTTGCCGCTGTTAAAGTATTTTTTAAACGTGCCGTTTTCAAGAAAAACCTTGAACTAGAACTCTTAGAGTTGTGTGATATATAAAAAAATAATGTTAGAGGGTTTTAAATAAATTCGGATAATCCATATAGTAGAAAACTACAAAAAGTTGGAAAAAAATAAAAATTGTACTAGAAAGCTGAAAATTGACATGTGAGTGTAAAATTTAAAAATATGCAACTTTTTCCTATACCATTTTTTAAAATTTTGAAAGAAAATGCTTTATTTTGGGATTTAAAAAAAAATTAAATTTGACAGTTAAAAAAAGTTACGTGATCCTCTTTATATACATCATTTGGCATGATTTTTAAAGCAAAAACTTTTGGCAAAAAGAAAATTCACCCAAATTAATTAGGGAAAAATTTTCCCATTTGATGCGGACTTTATGGGTGACACTGTATACAGCCGTATATAAAATCGAAAAAGAAAAACTTTTCTCTTCGTTATACGTCAAAATTTGAGAGTTTTTAACCTATTGCGATTGTTTGGAATGAAGATATCAAAAAACTCCAAGGATCTTTTATGTTCGCAATAACAATAAAATTTAGGTTATCGTATGTAACTTTTAAATAAAGCGGATATGTCATAAAAAAGTTTTTATTTTATTTTGAAAATTCCCAAATTTAGACATGCATGATTAATTCGCGAGGGTCAAAAACTCCTTACCCAATATTTATGCTTTATTGTTAATATTTTGAATTTAAGAAAAAAATAATAAGACCTTTATTTATTGTGTTATCTCATTAATTAAATGAAAAGGCCATTTTCGTCCAGTAACCCTGTTCTATGATACCCTACTTTATTTTTAGGTATCTGCAGACCCATTTTAAACCATATAAATTCCATTTCATCCCCATAAATTATTAGGTAACATTGCTCTGCTCCCAAACAATCTTTAAGTACTTGATATGTATGATAAAATTAAGCGCTTCCGTTTCTATTCCGCAATAAGAAAGCGGTTTGCCAGCTAAATTACGGTTTCTATCGCTTACAATATTTAAAGTCCTATAATACATTTAAGTGCTAGACCCATATATAAACAAGGATTTATGAAGCGAAACAGTAGCCAAGCACTACCGTTACTGCTGCCACCATGCTGCTTTATCGTCGCTTGCTTTTGGTAAAGCTGCTATCTTTCCCATAAATTGTCGCAATTAATAATTTTAATATGGCGAATTGAAATTTGTGGCTTTGCGAGTATTCTTGGAATAAACTTTGCTCTTAGAACTGGTTTACGTATTTAGTTTGTGGAAAAAGTAATAAACAGCTTCACAAACGTAAAGCATACGTTTCGAGGTATTTTAGTTTTTTTTATTCATAAATATATTTATGCTATAAACTAATAAAAAGTAAAATTATGTCGTTTTTCAGGTACATATCTGCTATTCTGTCTGTGTAGTCTGTGCGTCCCCAGTACATATACACCAGAAGTATTGGTTATTTTTATTGGAGTAATAGTACGAGATCCTGCTGCAAAATTAGTCGGCACCAAGTGTTTGCTTAAAACCTTATTTTTACATACATTTAAAATTAGGAGATTGTATGGCTATCAAAATGTGGCCGCTGGTATTTTTAATTAAATTATTAATAATGATTTTAATAAAAATAAAATGAAAAAAAAATATTTTCTTGGTTTCTAAATAAAATATCATTTACTTTACAGCAATATATTTAAAGACTTAAAAAACACGCACTTTGCCGCACCTCTTCGCAGCCAGGTGTAAACAGGTATGATTTTGATACATCTATGCGTTTATGATGAACATTTATTATTTATAAATCGAATTAAAGCAATTTGTTTTTTGTTTATTATGATATACGGTTGCCTAACTAAATATGGCCGTAAATAAGGGTTGCTGGCTGTTAAAGATGCTTAATATTAAAGGTAGAGTGAAAGAAAGTTAGGGAGCAACATCACTCGTCAGACAAGGGTAGCGATTGCCAGCTGTACGACGACACTTTAAAGCCATTGCGTATGCGTCAAAAGCTGTGGGCTTTAAAGCGTCGTACAGCTGGCAATCTCTATCCTTGTCTGACGAGTGATGTTGCGCGCTGACTTTATTTCACTCTACCATCAGTAACCTTTATTTGCGGCCAGATTTAGTTAGGCAACCATATAATAAACAGACACAAAATAGCTTTAATTTAAGATTTAAGTCATGAAAAAATGTATTGTCATGTAAAATGTATTAAAATCATACCTGTTTACACTTGGGTGCGAAGAGGTGCGGCCAAGAGCTCAACGGCAACCGTGATTTTTTAAAGTCTTTATATATATGGCTGCAAAGTTAAAAATATTTTATGTAAAATTAAAGAAAAAATTTTTTGAAAAATTAATAAAAAAAAAATTAAAAATACGAAGGTGCACATTTTGATATCTACCAGGGTGCCTATCAAAATGTGGCCGCACCTGGTAGAAATATATTCTGCTACTCCTAAATGTATGTAAAATGTTGAGCGACTAGTTTTGCAGCCGAATCTTGGACTATAATATCCGTGGTGGAACTACCGCGTTGTTTAAAAGGTTTCTTCAAATCCCTTCAATACCCGCTTGTTTCGGTACTGTCGTTGAGAAAACTAGAATGGGTTGAATATCCAGAATCCAGACAACTACGATACCTAATACTTAGGCGTTATACAAGAGATTTAACGGTTAAAGGGAAATCAAAGATCGATGTACAGAGGTTAGGGTATATTAAAAATAATTGCGTAAGACTGGTTCTTTATGTTGTTCTATTAGAAGACGCCAGAAAAGAAATTGTACGGGTGTATTTTTTAGAAGGGGTAGAAATTTTTATGTGTATGTAAAGACAGGTCCATTTTATCTTATAGGTGGGTGTAGAAAGAAGTTTTTTGTTAAACCAAGGTTACTAATAAAATAAAAGGACATTATTTTTTTTAGTTTACAGAATAGGGAACCCTTAATTTTGCAGTATTTTTCTTGCAATGCCACTAATGTTAAACAAAATAAAATGTTTATTTAATTTTTTTTCAAGCCTCCGAATTTGTATTAATAACTGCTCAAATGGTAATTTTTTAATTAGACTTTTCGTAATGCGGGCATGACGAAATGAAGCGTTCCTGTACTTAAGCACCTGAAAAACGTCTATGCAAACCGTTGGACAGATAAAGGAGGATTTTTTGCCTGGCGTTCCCGATCTCCCGACTCAACACCGTTAAATTTTTATCTGTGGGGTTACCTAAAAAGCCCGGTTTATAGTGGGGGGGAATTTCTAAGGAAAATCACATTTTATTGTAATAAAAGAAGAAACAATGCTGGGTTTTTGTGGCAGGTACAGTAGTCCTCAATTCGTCCTGCTCGCGAGTGTATCAGACTTCACGATGCTCATGTTCAACCTTCCTACAAGTTTTTAACTAAAAGTTTAACTTTTAATTAAAAATAATATGTTTATGGAGAAAATTCCTCTTTTTCATATTTAACCCGATATAATTTAGTGGACTAACAGTGTAAATAGTAACATATTTTTGAAAAAGAAGTACTTAGTTTTTAATTATTAGTTAAAATTTTTTAAAAACATTGTTCAAAGTTCTAAACTAATCACATAGGTAAACAAAGGGGTATTTCAGTGAATCACAGCTTAGTCCGCCCCCTGTAGCAGTGAGTAATTCACAACACATCTTTTAATAATAATTTAAGAAGTCTTACTAAATATTTCATCTTATTTAAATAAAATTAAAATATATCTGGTGGTTCAATAATTTTATTTAAAACACTTAAATTTATAGGAGCTCTTTGCCAAAATCTCCAAAGTGGCGTCCTACACAAAAAAATATTAACTTAATGTATTCTTTTTACCTATTTTTCTTTATATCCGTAAGATTTCTAACATTTTTTGAACACTCTGTAAATTTGAGCTTATTTAAATTACCTTAGAAAGGATATTTTACTAGCACGCATAAGCTTTTTTTTTAATATCTACTTGCTACTCAAGTTTGAAGATAATTAGCAATCATGACATTCTTGTAAAATAATATACTACACTAATGTTTCCAATGTTTTTATAAAAATACAATGCAAGAATACGTAGAATTAATATTTATTTCTTTTTTTGAAATATTCATTACATAAGTACTTATGCCTAATTTTAATTATTTCGGTGTAGCTAATAACAGTTTAATACAAAATTTACATGTTAATAAAGTTATTTCATATTTAGTCAAATATAACAGTAGTAATCTGTTAAGTTGACAAGCTGAGTAAAATGAAATATATGTTTCATAACAGCAAAAACAGTGGCCACCATGCTGCTTTATTGGTACTTATTCTGTTTAAAGCTGCTGCATTGGCCACAAATTGCTATCATTAGTAAATTTGTTTTGGCTAATTGAATTTTGTTCTTATGCTTTGCAAATACGCCCAAATATATACCTTAAAATATAGTGTAGTGAAAAGTATGAGTTATTATAGTTTTTATGGCAAAATAAACATATTATAAGTACTATTTTTATGGCTAAATCTCTCCAAGGAGAAAATAAAGATAAAAAGCGAAACCCACAAAATTCTAAAAACAGCTGAAGTCTTTGCACTAAGGACAAAGATAATTACTTTAACATGTCAGTTATAAAAGTTATTTATATTACATTACGTTTATAAACATTATTGCATAAACACGTCTAACAATATAAAAGCCATTTTATCATAGCCATAAGTGGGCTAACATTATTTTTTTCGTTTTTATAAAAGATAAAAAATATATTCTCTTTAACTAAATTGTTAAATAAATCTTTGCAACACCGCTCTAACAATCTAAAAAATAACTGAAGAAACAGAATCCGTAGCAAATCTCTGGTGCAGACGGTATTACTGTACGATCCCGTGATGACGTATTGCGTCGCTACATCCAACCACAACTCGAGATTTCGTCGCATCGAAAGTAAAGTGCGTGATATTCGTATCCGTCGGCTCATTACGGCTCAAGAAATAGTGAAATGAGAAGGAGATCGCATTGCGAGGCCTGTGCGCCGGTAGAAGGAGACGTAGTTACTACGACAGTCTGAGTGGTTGGGTAAACCCGCTGTCCGAAGCGTTTTTTCCTTTGATTTGAACACGTAAAATTCTCTTTTATTTTGGGAATAATGACCAAAATGTTCTTAAAGTTTTTAATGGAAAAATAATACAGTTTTTCTCTGGTAATATTTATTACCTTTTCTGTGTCTAGATCCAGAAGTTTGGCTAGCATATCTCTTTCTTTAACCGGTTCATTAAATCTTTGGTACAAAGTTGTACATTATTCTAAGCCAACTGAGCTATTCTAAAAATTTCTCTTTGTCACTTATAACGTGACATACTTTACGTAAAGTTCAAAAGTAACAAGTAAGAAATGTATAGCAGTACAGGCTTCAGTTTAAAGTGGTAAATTCGACAGTGATTGGTTAATAATGAAATAGTAGTATGTTAGTACGGAGTAGTCAAGGTAATATTTAAACATTTTAATAATTGTTCCTAAACAGTTATACAAGTGAGAAACAGAACTTAACATAATTTAGGTAGCTAAAAACAATTAACCTTTTTAATAAGATAATCTGTCAATAAAATATACCAAATGTCACAGGAGTAAGAAGTGATACGGGGTGCTCTAAAGAATCTAAATGTTTTGAATTTTTATTTGGAAAGATTTGACTTATTTCTTATGTTATAGAACACTTAATATTGTGCCGTTGCGTCGTCGTATCTATACACCTTATGAACTTCGCAGACAAAAAGTCATTTTTTTTTGAGTAAAATAAAAATAATTTATTTTACCAAATTTAAGTGTATGTTTGCGCCAAAATTAAGGGAATTTTTGTAAATTTTTCTTGTGTATAATTTGTAAATTGCCCTACTGATAAAAATGTAACCATTTAAATATTTGCCTGTAGCTTATAAGTTTCTATTTTTATCTATTAGGTAATCAGCCAGTTGAATAAATAAGTCTTATAAAACATAATAAAAAAATAATCTATTAAGAACTTTACAAATTTATTTGCAGCAATTTTATTTTGCATAATTTTTAATTTAAAGCCATCACTGCTGCTCCCTCTCACTTATAGTAATATTTATCCTTCATTTTTTTTGCTTTTGTTGTATTTAACTAACTTAAAGTTGATTTAAGTTGTGTGATTAGAAATTACACTTTAGTTTAATTTAAACAAAAATTTGTCAAAGTTAAATATCCTTTAACTTTGGATATTCTAGATCGTCGTATGACTTTAATTAAAAACGAGTCGCCCTTTTTTTCACTTATGTTACTTTAAAATTCTAACTAAACAGCCAGACACCATTACTATTTGCCATCATACATAAAAATATTTTTTTTTACTCACAATAAATTAAATTATCTAATCCTAGTATATCAAAAGAATAAAGAAAATATGTATTTATTAAATTTATATGATCCAATACTTGAACCTAATCTTAAATGTTTAATTAATATTTAAGTGTATACGACACTTTTATAAAATTATTTATTTACATGTTTCTTTTCCTAAAAATTAAATGCTATACCAATTTTTAATCATACATAAAATTTGCTTTTAAAATGTAGCACAATAGTACTTAAGTGAATAAAGGAAACAATAAAATATAATATATGTTTTTGCTTTCATTAAGATTGTGCAAAAAACAATTATTGTTCTTTTGAATTTTAATGCTAAATAAGAAGCCCAGACCAAAAGGAAAAAAAGGGATGTGTTTTTAATTGTTTATTATAAAAAAAATAATAAAAATAAACCAGTAAACAAAGCGGAGAGCCTTATTTTTTCCTAATTGTCCTAGCTATGATGTAATTTAGTACGCAACTGGAAAAAATAATGTAAATTTAATTTTATAAAAAAATATTCTATTGAATTTGAAAACAAAGCATTTTTAATATTATTTACTGCTTTGTTACAGCTTTCACACTGCAAAATATTATACCCCAACAATACCCCGCATAACTAATTATCATTAGCGTTTTTAGCAAATATACTGACGCGGAATCCTATATAATGGATCACAATTCGACGATAAGATCAGTGTTTACTAGGCTGGCGGACTGAAAAGTACTGCAGCTTAACAACAGTTTCCGTCTCTCTAGGCTTTGGGCTAGACATTGCTAGAAAATTCGATTAGCGTTTAACTTAATTCTTTTAACTTTTCTTATTTTGATTTTTGCTTTATATAAATATTTTTAAATTTCAAGGGTTTCTTTTAGTTGTGGGTTAACGTAATTTTTTTTTCTCTCTCTTTTCTTGCTTATTTAATTCGCGGTATTCTTTTGGCTTCACTGAAAAATACTTAATTACTGGTAGTTTGTTTGATACGTGTTTGTTTTACTTATTTTTTTTTTTCAGCAATAGGGGATTAGTCGCGGGATTGGTTTAAGGGTTTTAAACTTGTATATATTTTTGTTTTTTTGAGTACTTTTGGGGTTGCTACCGAGGTAGCTTATTGAAAGGGAGGCTTTCGTTAAAGAGTTTAACCTGTATTTTGGATCCCGGCGAGGATCGCCCTAGTTGCAACCGAGGAGAGTGTCCCTATTAATATATTTATTTAATATCCGAATAATCGGTAACGGTAGTACAGTGTCAGGATTTCCGTGATAAATAAAGGGGAGAAACTTAAAAAAACCGTGCTAAGTTAAGAAAATAAAAAACTGAAATTAATCTAGACTAGATAACTAAATTTTCTTTAAGATTATAATTTTGTATATTAAAAAAATTCAGAAATTTGTGATTATAAATTTTCCTTGACTTAAGAATTATAAAATAAAAATAAGATTTCACAATGTCACATGAGACTTATGATTTGCTAAAAGAACTGCAGAATTTGCTGCAATGTAAAGTCGACAGCCAGAGTGGAGAGCCGGAACGTGCTGGCACTCAACCAATCTCAACTTCTGCTCGTTGGCGCCTATGTGATAACGCCCCTGCAGATTCTCAGTTGATAAAATTAATGCAACCCTCAGAGCGGTAGCGCCTTATGGATGCCGCCCCGTCTGATAAAAATAGTAATAACAACCCTGATAAATATTCATTAACATCAGCGCGATGGCGCCTTATGGATGCCGTCCCAGTTGAACAGGTTAGGCACTACAAAACCACCCTTCGTGCCGCCGGGGTGCGGAGCCGCACTATTAAACAACGCGCCCAGCGTCGTCGCTTGCTAAGGCCTAGTGCGCCGCTGACCCCCTGCGACCCGCAAGGCCCAAAATCGTACTACACAGCTGAAGGCGCAAGAGCTGCACAAAAGCAACCAAGCGCAAAGAATCGTATTGTAAACTGGACTGACCCAACCCCCGCGATTCAAATGAGTATTGTAACCTCACTGAGGTTCCTACCCCTTATCTTCACCCAATACACCCCCGTCTGACCCCGGCAAACGGGGAAATTCATGTAGAAAATGTACCCGGATGTGAATTCCCCATATCCGCGGTATATGGGGAAAGTCTCCGTTTTCCCCTTCGAGCCCCAAATCAGTAGCTTTAGGCTCACAGGGCATGACTTCCGCTATCAAACTAGCCCCTATTCATCCCGACCCTTTAAGGGCAACGGGGTTAACTACCCCGTCGAAGTCAGAACCAGTAGTGGTTGCCACTTTGGGCCCCACTATTAATCCCAGTTGTGAAACCCAAGTTTCAAAGGGCACCCCGACTAATTCAGGAAGGGTACCTGATCACCCCTTTTCCCACTCACCCCCATCAGGGGCGAGTCCCGTTTTCAGACCTCCACCATCTTCTAACAGCATACTGGGTGAAAAGAAAATCATTATACACGATATCACTATCTTACCGCCAAATAACCCACCTTGCGTTATGTGGCAGTGTCCGGGGCCTCTGCGGAAAGCCCTATTTTCGACCGCATGCCCCAGTATTGCACGGATTATGAAATCCCCTCCGTAGTCAAGGAAAATGCTTTAAAAACGCTCGATCAGCGCCGAGCAGAGCGAGACGCCCGCCGCCGGGCTGCATGGCGCGGTACCAAAAGGGAAAGCGCGTTTAAACCATGTGTAACGGAAAAAGACCGACTGCGCGACCAAGCCAGGCAGGGAAACTCTCCGGCCCTACACGAATACGGCAACGCCGTAATGACCCTGAGAAGAGCCAAGCCACGGCAAATACTAACCCTGAGTCTCACAGTGATGGTTTTTTCCCTCCATCTCAATACCATAAGTAAAATTTGCCTATTTTAAGTAAAAAGTTGGAAACTTTGATAAAACTTTTTATATCTAAATTAAGTATCATTATATTATTCTAAAAATACGTATTTTTTGAAAACAATATAAAATTAAACTAATTTTAAATAAATATATTTACGTTATCTAAAAGCGGGACCAACATTATAAAGATTACTTTCCGAAAATATGTTGCGTATTTCGCAGTATTTTAAATCTGTATCTAACATAAACAAAGTTAAAAGAACTTCTAAAAGCAAGGATATTAATTATCTTAAATTCGGTAAAAAAAGAGTAGCAAATATTTTATTTTAAAATATTAAAATTTGAGTAGATCTTGAAATTTATAGTTTTAATAATATTCCAATATTTGAAAAACCCATTTTGTTTATGTGAGCACAAAACTTTTGCAATTTATAGCAAAAAGTTGGATAAGAACGCACTATAAATTCAGAGAAGTAAACTGATGACATATTTTTCCTGAAGCCAAAGATGCAAAACTTCAATTTTCCGAATAAATCAGCCGAACATGCTTTCATCTTTTGGTCAGAAAATAAAGCCGTCCAATATATCAAAAACTTGCTATATTGCGTTTATCGTTTTTACGTAGGGTCTACCAGTAGGACCGAAAAAAAGTTTTTTTTTATTTAAGGATTGTAATGTAAGTAAATCAGTGTGTATTATTTTATTTCTTGTATTTTCATTTGGTCCTACAGACACTTTTTTTAAACTTTTTAAGCTTTTAAAATAAATTTATATTTCCCAGAGATACACGCTTTTTTCATTAACTATGAACCAGGACTGAAGCCTTTAAAAAAGTAAAAAAAAGTAGTAGGATGAAACCCATTGGAAACGGAAGAGAATATAACAAAAATTAAAAGAAAAATAATTTACAGGCGATCCTAAGTCGGGAATTGAAAGGGGGTAAGTTTTTAAGGGTAAAACACGATGATTTCTGGCAAAACTACAAGCCCTATAGAAAAAAGTTAAATGGAAAAGTTGTAGGTAATAAAAAGATCTACAACCTTTTCATTAACAATTGTTTACATACCGTCATAATTTATGTGAAAAATTTAAATAATCAAGTTTTTGGTTTTTTATTTTTATCTTTTACAATTTTTTTAAAAAAATTCGGTAAAATATGTTCATCTTATTTTGACTTAATATCGAAAAAGCACCCTAATTTTCAATGGATAATTCTCCTGTCGAAATATCTACTTTTTTAAAAAAGTTGTTGTGCTTTTTGTTGGTTTAAATTTCTACTTTTTGATAGTGTAAAAAAACACTACTATGGTTAATGTTCTCAAAAAATGCAAACAAAAAGGAAAAAAAATTTGAATCATTTTTTAATCATAATGTACAATTTTACGCTATTTATTAAAATTTACACTTTAATTACTCAAAAAACGTAAGATTTCATGTAACTAACTATAATTAACAGCCAAATGTACATAATGATTAAAAATTTTCGTGAAAAAAAAAAATTTTAAAAAAAGAAAAAAAAAAATAAAAAAATTTGGAATTTAAACCCATATAGACCTACCGCCCTTTTAAAAAGGACGCTGCATAAATTATGCATTTACGAAATTTCTACTTAAAAAAGTGGCGCCAAAATAATATGTTAAAACAATACGAAAGCGTGTTGAAAAGTGCTGCAGACCGAAACAATTTTTATTTTTGTTTTGTACGTTTTTTTGTTTCTGTGAATTTTGAGTCAATTGCAATAAGAAATTGGAGGTAAGTTTTAAGTTTATCATATTTTTTGTCCAGTATATATTTTTTTTGCCCGCGATCCAATAAAGTGAAAGGTAACATAACCCCCAAATAAAAAAATTTGACATATGTTGTTTTTTTCCTAGAATATGACTGCCCTTTTTTAAAAGGTTGGTAGGCTTATTCACTACTTATACCATTTTAAATTTTTTTTTCAGATTTTGGAAAGCCATTTACTTTGGCAGATTTAAACCCGAGGAGCTAAAAAATTTGGGAAGGATGATATTCCAGAAGAAATTGTAATTTTTCCACCTAAAAATAAAAACGATGACTGCGATACGAACGAAGATTCAGGAGATGAAAATGTAGTGGACATAAACAATTTGCCTGGGGCGGAGTCCAGAAAGCCAGAAGAAAACCATTGAGACAGTAAGAATGAAAAACTTGTCATGTTCGTACAAAGAAAACCGAAGCTACTTTGACTATAAAATTGGTTGTGATTTGGAAGCAACTACTGATGAATGCATAGATATATCGTATGTATCTAATAATATGTCACCAGCAGCTACGTTTCAAATGTTTCTTGATCAAGAAATTATAAACCTAATTTTGGAATTTTCAAACACTTATGCTCAGCAAAAAAAATCGCTCAGGAGATATAACGAGAAAAGAACTTTTTCTTTATCGGTGTTTTAGTTTTGAGTGAATACGTACCTCTACCTAGAACAGGGATGTTTTGGCAGAATAGAAACGACACCAACAATAAACTGGTGAGTGAGGCTATTTCCTGTGATAGATTTCAATATTTACACAACATAACCAGACAGATACAAATACTTAGGACTTGGGAAATCCGTAGTGTTACAATATTCTGATTCAAAGAGTAAAAAGATTTTCCCAGTTGAAGAGAAAAACACATTTATGTGGATCAACCTCGACTTGTAAAGTCTTACAATGGGAATATGGGCGGCGTAGATCGGGGTGATCAAAATTTGAGTGAATATAGAGCGATAATTAGGGTAAAGAAGTGGTACTTTCCGTTATTTACTCATTGTATCGATATGGCTGTACAAAATTCATATGTCTTCACAAAAATAATGGCGGAAATCTTGACCAGTTGAGTTTCGATGACAGATATGCTTGAAACCTATAAAAGGGTTTAAAACGAGGCACTTCGAAGCCATCTAGAAATTCACACGAATTTTCAGGTTACGATCAAATTGATCATCTGGTTTTATATTATCAAAATCAGCGGTGATGCGCAGTGTGCTACAAGAAGGATAATTTTATTTGTCAAAAATGTGATGATGCTTTACATCTCAAAGAATGTCTTGTAAACTATCCCTCAAACTAATATATAAATTTTAATTATAGTAGTATATAGGCCTACCGTCCTTTTAAAAGGACGCCCTTTTTTGAAAATTCAAAGGCAAGTCAAATGTTAATTATTTATTTTACGTCATTCAGGAACTGATCTAAACACAAATCCCTAAAAAAACTTAATGATTTGGACAAAAAACAGTTTCCGGACTAAATGGTTAAATTTTTACATAAATTTTGAGGTTATGTAAAAAAGTGTAAGTACAAAAGCTGTACATCTTTTTTTACCTACAACTTTGCCATTTATCTTTTTTCCGTAGGACTTGTAGTTTTGCCGGAAATCAAGATAAAACTTTTTTTACCCTTAAAAACTCACCCCTTTTCACTTTCCGACCTTAGATCACCGGTAAATTATTTTTCCTTTTATTTTTGTTATATTTTTTCTTTTTCAAGTGGGTTTTATTTTACTTTTTTTTTTTTTTTGGTTTTAAAAACTATCGACCCTGGTCTACTAGGGCTATAAAATATTTTTTAAAAGTGTAAATTGTGTCTTTTTGTCATATTATTTTTAGGTTTTTAAACTACTTGTATTAAAGTAAAAAGACTGAAAAGTTTTTATTGTAAAGTCTTTTTTACAATATAATAAAATAAAACTAATTAAAAAAAAGTAAAATTAATGGTCATTAATATTACAAATCATAATTTATGTTGTCTTTTTGTAGCAATATAGAAGGTAAATTATTATTAATGATTAACTTTTGTAAGAGTGCAAAAAAGAATCTAAAGAACACGCGTTGATTTATGTTATTTTTTATTATATTTTTAGTGGAAAAAACAACTAGAAAAACAGTAAACTATCTTTTAACGACACCATAAGTTACAAAAGTTAAAAACATTTTTTTTTGCTTTATATAAACCAAGATAGCCTAACAAACAAAAATTAAGAGTACTCTACCTTTATTACATGATCTCGCAGCATCTTGCTTCCTGTACTTTGTTGCATAGAAAAATCGTCCTATTTTTTTTCAAATCCAAGCCCAATATCAGATTTAATTGTTGTTTAGTCTAATAAACAACTTTTTTATAATAAAACTAATTTTATTAATTTAGTTTAGTTTTTATTAAATTTCGTGGCGTTTTTGGCACCTTTGTCCTGATCTGGTATACCATAGGAGCAAAAATAACATAATCTTGTTATTTGATTTCCTTAAATTTAATCTTTATCACTAAAATGAAAAATATATATTTTTTTTCTACTTATATCCGATATTATTTTTATTTTTTTCTTTGGGATTTTATTTAGAATGTTTATATAAACTTATTTTAATACGATATGGTCAGAGTACATTGTTCTGGACTTTAAGTACCAATTCTTGCTGTAAAACATACCTGAATTTTTTTTTTCTTTACTATACCAGATTAAGTTAAGTTTTTCCTAAGCTTTTTTGTCTTTGTAGTAATTTTTCTTTTTTTTTTTCTCAGCTTTGTTAACTTTTTATTTTTCTTTTTTAGTTTAAATTTTTTTATGCTTTCTTTTAGTTTGCTTTTTCTTTCACTTTATTTAAAGATATCTTCATAATGTCTTTTTAATTTTTTTAGTGGGTGCTTTCTTAAAGCAATTAATAATAGTGTAGAGAAAATACCTTAAAATTTCGTTATATAGTTGAGGACTAAAGTGACCTATTTAAACCCACCAATGACATTGCTTGCTCTTTGTTAGCCATTTAAGGAATAAAGATAATTTAGGCCTGTTGTATAAACATTATTTTTCACATTTTAATAGCAATAATAAGTTTATGCAGCGGTGCAAAATAAAATAAGTGTTTTTTTTTAATTTTTTATTATTTTAATGTCCCCTATAGGTTACCGAAAGTTGGTACCATGCTTTTATTGGTTTATTATAAAGTTTTGTTGCTATCTTTTTTAAAAACATATTTGTTTGTCTTTAATAAATAATTAAATATCAAAATGTTGTTTACAGTTAGCAGTACTTTAGTACTTAGTGCAATATTACTATAGGTACAAATATCTAAATAAATAGAGTTTAAGTTGGAGTATTTACTGATGCGACAAACAAATCACTGCATTATACCACTATATAGTTATTTTAACTTTAAGTAAGATCTTAACACAAAGGATACTAAGATTTATGTTAAGACAAGGTATAATTTCTTAGGCGTAAAATTTGGGGGTAATGCAGAAAACGCTATGAAATTGTTAAAGCATTGTTTACCTAGGTTAATTGGTGATTTTTTTTTTGTGAATTAAAGGCTCGTTAGTCAGTTATGTATTCTGTTATTAAAAATAGGTAGGATTTTTAAACCAAACTTTTTAATTTATATTAAAAAAACCTTTTAAACAAACAGATACCGTAATACGGTAATTTATGTCGGCTTTATTATATATGGTTTTTTTTTATCTTAAGACAGTCAAAGAAAGCTAAGTAGTATTTTACCGTGGGTGTCTTTTAGTAGCAAATATATGGGACATTTATATTAATATTATTTAATTTAATTATACTTCATTGTTTATCTCTTGGGTTTTCGGTTATTTTTCAAATAAAAATCAATGATTAATTGATGTTACGATTTATTTAGTTAAACCATCTTCAGAATAACCTAATTTTTTTTCTATTTATTGAACAGCATAAGTTAACATAGAAGTATATATCTATAATTCAGGTAAACACTGACCAACTAATTGTTGAAATTACTAGGAAAAAAAAGTTGGTAAGTGTTTATCTAAATTACTACCATTTTACCCTGTTCAATAAAAACAAAAAAATTATTTTTAGATTATTCTGAATATGACTTAACAAAATAAACCGAAACATTAATTAAACATTGATTTTTATTTTTAAAATGTCAAGAAAAACAAATCCAAATATTTAAATAAATATTTGTTGCCCAATTAAAACAAAAAAACGCTAATTAAATAGTAAAATATCCTAAAATTAGTTATAATTGAGTGTAGAACCAAAAATGGACTTTGAATTATTAAAAACAAAGTTTTTATAAAAACTGAAAAAAAATATATTTAAAAACAGATATATAAAGTTTTTGTAGATCTAACAATACTTTTAAAAACCTAAATATTGTTTGGTGTAATTGATTTTAGTAAGACTAAATTTAAATATGCTTTATGGTTAGACTTAATTTACTTTGACATAATTGCATACTTTTTTTTTCGCGGAAATAATACCTTTAAATAGAAAATAAATTTTACTCTTTACAGAGTAACTCACCTTCAGTAAATTTGTTTAATAAACTCATTGGGTAGCTTAAAAACAAAAATTTCATAACGAAATTTTGGACTTTTTAAATTATGTTTTTGTCTATACGATAAATACGACTTGGTAGTTTTGGGCATTTCTTTTTACTTACTAGGTGTACGGAGCCCATTATACCAATAAAAGTTTATAAAAACGTTATTACTTATTTCTTCAAATAATTGTATTAGCAATATATATATTTTTAAAAAGATATACTTTGAATTAGCTCTACCCTGTCAAGTAGTAATTTCTCCAAATTCAGATGTACTTCTACCAATGTTCTATTACCTTTTTTTGAAGAATTTTTTATTAATTATATAAATAAATAATACAACATTATAGCAAAATAAATAATTAATAAGCAAGTAATAAGTTTGTTTTAATTTACTTTTTAAACAGTATTAAAGCCGTAGCTAACAAATCTCTCATATTTAAAAAATATATATAAAATAAATTGACTAAGTAAATAATAATTTGCAAACAAATATAAATATTTTATTTATTTGCAAAAACAGCTGTGAAAATACAATATAAATCTATGGAGAATACGTTGTGTTGGTTATTAATAAAGGGTAAAAACATTTTAAAATGTTTTTTACAATAGAAGTAATTTGAAATTGTAATTATAAATTTGGTTTGCAATAAAATGACTTTCAAAATTAAAATAAACAGTTAAATCAAAACTCATATTATTATTTTTTTATATAATTTAAATATAGTTATAGTTTAGTCATATTAAACTCTCTAAATAAATTCAATGTTTGTAACAAAGGAAGTTAGATACCCAGTTATTGTTTACAGTTAGAATCAAAAATATCAGATTAAAATCACATTTAATTTAAAATTAACAAAATTACTTTATTTTAATCAAGACGGCTACAAAAAAGAGTAATCACACAAAAAATATTACATATTTCTGAACCAACTAAGATGTTGTAACAATAACCATGCTTCCTAGATAAGAAAAATTTGTTTTTTATTTTATTAAACCTAATATGATTTTTAATTAAATAAAAACGTGAAATGTACTTTTGTGTATTTAAGCTGGTTTTTCAATGGTTATGTGTAAAAATAATAAATACACTTGTATCTGTAAGCTTTTTTTTAAATTGTCAATATTTTATGGCAAGTTAAGAGCATTGAGATTGTAATTTAATTTTACCTTTGCAATTTTAGACCCTGGGTCATACGTTAAACATATTGTTTCTTATATCATGTAAGTAAATATCCTTTTTTACTTTGATTTATAAAGCTGGTGTCCTTGTCTATATGTGGTAATATCCTTAATGTCCACCATCCCAATAAAATGAATTTAATTGATAATGAGGAAAAATAAATCATATTACAAAGAGTTTTTATAAGTAACATTATATATAATTTTACACTGTGAGACTGGCTGGATGGCTAAAGCCAAAAGCTAAAAAAAATACTTTGATTTCCCATCATTAAAAATTAACAATAAATAGTTAAAATAAAATTCAATTCCTTAAAAGAAAAATAGCAATAATGTGAGGCTTATTTTTATTTATCTTTTGTAGGCTTTCCTATTATTATGTTTTATTTTAAAAAGTAAGTTTTTAACTACCGTAGATATCTATTTGCTAATATTTAGAAACAAAAGTAAATAGTAAAAGGGCGAAGGCGAGCTTACGTAACAATCTTATCTTATTTGACTTTAAAAAGTTAGATATTTAATTTTAAAATTAAGCCAGATATTTTGTAGCAAATTTTTGACAATTTAAAATTTTGGAAATTACCCAGTATATCTTTTTTTTTAAACGTACTATATCCAATGTACACATATATAGGTTTAAATAATATATTTCTAAGATTTTTTTTTAACCCAGTTTAATATATTGCTGATATCGTGGCGTAAACTATATCATATTTTCTTAATATAAGCAAATCGTTTGGATCTCATGGTTATTTCAACTAAACATTTAAAGTTATTTTAACTAAAAACCAATTGAATAGGTTTTTGTTAAAATGCGCATAACTATAATACACGTATATCATACGCATACGTATACGTATATCATACATATACGTACGCATATCATACACATACGTACGTATATCATACACTATTTTTTCTACAAACCTACAAACACCTTTTAAACTTCAAATTAATGATTTTTTTTATCGTCGACATTATTTCGACATTATTATTTTTGATTTATAATAGAGTAAGTTCGGGGAATATGGAATACCATTTTTGTTTTGTTGAATAACTGGAAAAATAATATACTTTGAGCTTTGAAATTTGGTTAATGAAGGGGTCAGGGCATTACCTATAAGTAGCTGTTAACCAGTTTTGATTGTAAAAACACCGTTTACGCTTAGAAAAAAAACTCTCGAATCAGTCACTTTTATGTGCTGAACAAAAGTGAAGGGTAATATGGAATAGGTACATATATGGGGTAATTGGGGTAATGTGGGGAAAGAAAATCATACGAACACAACGAAAATAAATTTAATTCTTTTTGTTAAAAAATTTAACAAAAAAAAAATTACAAATAGGTAACTTAGCATACTACTGGCAAAAATCGCAAACGTAGACTTCGCTTTCACCAGATGTGCAAGCTTTATGAGCCCATCCGTCGCAAATAACACACCGTATCCACATCTCTCTGTTCTTACTCATTATAAACTTCTCTTGACAAAAAAATACATTCTGCATCATCAGCAAATTGCTCGGGACTTACAAAGGTTGACAGGGGGATATCATCATCAGAGGAGCTTGCAAGAACGAGTTCAGACTGCCGAGATTCTGAAGATGACGTTGACGGTATACGTTGCTTTTGCTTTTTCTTGGTAGGATCTTTCTGAGAACTTGGACCAGCTTCACCGACTCTTCTTTTAGTAACTTTGTCACGCGAAAGATTGATTGACTTTTTCTTGGTGGAACCTTTTAGATAACTTGGACCAGCTTCATCGAGTATCTTTTTGGTAACTTTATCACGCGAAAAATTGATAGACTCCTCTAACTCGTCTTTACTGGGAGATGAGGTTACCACTTTTGCGCGACTAGGTTTTCTTCCTCTAGTGCCAATTTTCTTCTTTAGTTGTGGCATGGGTGCGACATCCTTGGAGAGAATAGTTGACATAAAACTGGTTCTGGCACACGTTCTTTTTGTTGTTCGGCTAGGTAGTCTTCGTTGAAAAAAATACCCCGCCGAACCGGATATATGCCAGTTGTACTAAAACCTTTTATTGATCTTTCCGCCGTCTGGACTTTTATATAGGCTCTTCCAAATAACTCGCCCATATTATAATGAGTTATGGCTATTTTATGCTCTCGCATAAATATCCAGACTTCCTCATTGTAAAATATTTTAAGGGCACCCATTACAGTCTTATCTAGGGGCTGCATTTTGTGTAAAGTGTGCGGTGGCAAGGATAATATTGACACAAAATTCCCCCGGGCTTTTATAATCACGTCCAAATTTCTGGTGTGAGTATGATGGCCATCTAACACAAGAAGTACTTGACTATCTTCAGTGGGTTTTGTCTTTTCCAAGAAATGTTCAGACCATTTCGTGAATAGATTTGTCTGAATCCATCCTGCAATGCAAACAAAGTTTTTGGAGGAGTTCCCTTCTTCAGCTGCTCCCTTGAATTTTTACGGGGGAAAATAATCAAGGGCGGCTCGAAGCCACCTGCAGCATTCATACATAAAAGTGCCGTCACTAGAGAGCCTCGCTCGGCCGATGTTAGTGCGCCTACTTGTCGTTTGCCCTTCTTTGAAACAACCTGGGGACATTTAGATTGTACGATGCACAACTCCGTCTCATCAACATTGTAAATTCTGTCAGACTTAAAGTTCTTTTCTGTCATAAGTTTCTCAAGAAGGTCAAAAAACTGACTGACGCTTTCCTTATTAAAACCGAGAGCTCTGTTCAGAGAAGTTCCAGTTGGTCATCGGAAACTTAAGGTATTTTTATGCCTTTTCATAAAAGAGTAAAGCCAGTCCTTTCCAGCGGTTTCGCGTAAAAGTGAAAACGGATGTTTGAGATTGTTACGCCGAGCCAGCTGAAAAGCCATAGATCGTAAATCTGTTCGTGTTAAACCAAAATACCTCTGATCCATAAGCAACAAATATTTCACGAGTTCTTTTTCTAATACAAGGGGCAAAATTGTTTTTCTGCCCAAAGTAGTTTTGGAAACGGTGTCAGGAGAACCCTCCTTTTTACATAGACGATAAAGTGTAGCACGAGGGACGTTATACCGCTTTGCAGCAGACAAATAGCCTAAAGTTTTGCTTTTAACTGCTTCATTCGCTCTTCGCATATCATCGGATTGCCATTGCTTTCATTTCTTTGAAGAGTTTGACGACATAGTGTCTGCAAAAATAACTTGTCTTTTAGAAAAAACGTTGTGTTTTTTTTATCTTTAACTTAAACCATCGGGTAATATGAGATACCTATATGAGTAGGGATATATGGAATATCCCATAATACCCGAAACACCCACTGAAGAAAAAAATACACGCCGAAAATATGTTTTTAAAAATAATGTAATGACAACAATTTAAAAAAGTAGTTCAACATTAGAATGGGCTTACCTGCCAGAATGAGCAATAGTTCTGTACAAATACCACAACTATAAAATTTTAAAAATGTCTATTGTAAAACTTGATAAAAAAGAATAATGGCGTATGACGTTTTGCGAACTAAATAACGGCAACCGTTGAAACCTGTTGACATTAATAATGGTTTGGAGAGGAAATAAGGTCAGTTTAAGTATAAAAATGCAAATGACGCCACCTACAAAAAAATAAGCTCCTATTCCATATTACCCGGACTATTCCATATTCCCCGAACTTACTCTATCATCTAATTTATCTATAAAATAAGTTGCTAAGATAAAAAAAAACGAATTTATAGATTTGTCTTTGTTGACAAGTAACGTAAAATAATTGCGAATTTTTATTCAATAAAAAGTGATTAAGAAAATAAATTTCCCCGGTGAAAATCGAAAAAGCCACCAATAAAGCTACTTTTCAATTATTGACTAGTAAGACAAAGCAACAATACGAATTTACATACTATCGTTTCTTAAAATGGTGTGATCAGAAAAATGTTAGTGGCAAAAATGCCAGTAAAAAAGTACTCCTTGCGTTCTTTGAACAAAAATCCCAAATATGGAAATCGTCTACGCTTAGCACAAGTGCTAAAAGTTATTACTTTTATCACCAGTATCATAAAATGACATTTTAGGCACTGAAAGCATGCATTAAAATTCAAACTTTTACTGACGTTTGTAGGAAAAAAAAATGTTTTTCTTTACTTTTTTATTTACTTAACACAGACGTTTTTTTTTTGTTTAAAAATATTTATTCTTAATTTGCGTATAATTGTAAGAATAGTACCCGGAAAACTACCAAGTTTTAAACCAATTTAACCTACCTTACACACGACATAATTTTTTTAGTAGTTAATAGGTTACCTGGTTTTTCTTTATACCACTAAGCTTTCACAAAAAAGTCTAATAAAAACTAAATCTTTTTTTATGGAAACTAATTATTATATTTTGTCAATAAAGAGTATGATTCTTGTGTAAGTATGAGTTTCTAAATAATCCTTATTATTTATAACCACGCCTTTAACACATTTTTTTTACCTTTCCATAGTTAGTTAATTAAAAAAATAACAAAAGGGTTATGCTGACATTAAATTTTGCTAACATTAAAAAAGTAACAAAATATTTGAATAGTTTATGGAAACAGAGAGGTTTAAACCAAATATTATTACTTAGACAAGTTAAATTATTATAACAGCTATTAAAAATTAATAAAGTTAAAAAAAATATATTTTGGTTTTGTTTCGTGACAGAATATTATTACCCAAACTGTTAAAAATGTTCCTATATTTTTTTACATACTTATCAAAAAATTTTAAGAAAAAACATTTAAACGATATACGATTAAGATATATGACATAAACATTTTACAAGGGCACCCTATTTCACGGCTTAAAGCATCTCGTCAAGTGAAGTGGGCCCCAGAGAGTCAAAAAAGAAAATTGGAAGAGCCGTGCCTAGAAATACAAAATATACGGCCTCAGGCCTTGTTTGCATCTTCAAATAGTTTAGGTTCAACAGTAAATCTTTTTATTTTTTAACAGCAATTGAAGTAATCTCCTAAATCTTTATCTCAAATCCCTGAGGAATTTTTTTTTTATGATGTTTTTTTAGAATTTTTTTATTTATATATATGGGGAGCTAATTTACTGAGCTTGCATTAGCAATTTTTAAACATAAATACTTAAACTAATAAACCAAACATTTTGAAAAATAAAAGAAAAATAGTATGTTTTTTAACGTCACTGTCTAAAATATCATTTTTCTAATTTCATTGATAACACAGAAATGTGCTTTTATTTTTCGTATGTTACACCTGTTTAATAAAATTTTAATATTTTTTAAGTTAAAAAAGAAGTTAAAATCCTTACTTACTTTAACGATTTAATAACAACAAACTAATTAAATCAGGATAAGAACGTAATAAAAATTTATTAACAAATGTGACTAGTTTAAATAAAGAAAATAAATTATTATTATAAACCATTTTTAACTGATGATGATCTTACTAACAATTACATTACGTTTTTGCTGTAGCAAAATATAATTTACCTATTGTAAAAACCAAATGCATTTTAAATTAGTAATATCAGCGCCAATGTACCAGTACTGGTAAAAAATGGGTAGGAACAACAAAAAAAGCTTTTTAAAATAATTTTTAGATAAAAAGTGGTATACTGCCAAGTTTCCTGAATTTTTTAAAAATATTATTTAGAAATAATAGTACTTCATTGTAACTATTTACCTTTTTTTTATAAATAATATTTTTTTCTAAATATGTTAGATGCACAACTTCTCGCAAAAATTATCCTGTATGTTAAAGCCTTATTATGTAATTAAAAACATATTTTTTATGTTTTTTTAACCAGTTATATTTACGGAAAGAACAAATAGGAATATTTTTCAAAATATTTTAGACTTAACTATCGCATGACATTTTATAATGGTCCTATTTTTATTTATTGTTTCTCTAACTGTAGGTTTACCTTTATTGCACTAAAGTTAGTCCATATAATTTATTTTATTTTACATTTAAGTGGATATTTAAATTTCAATATTTTTTAAAGTATTAATCCTTTAGAAACAAATATATTTGTTTTTAAAAGTTGATCTTTTTTATTTACGCAATCAGCTACTATCTTATTACATATCCACTAAATATTTTTTGTACTGGGCATAAAATACAATTTTACGCTTCAATTTGAGGGTACACTTTTACGCCCTAGGGTCAAAAAGAAACAAAAACACTCATTTATAAATCTATAGAACAACAATTAAATTCAAAAGGCCCTTATTTTTAATAAAACAACAATTTATTTATTTAACGTCATTACGTTAAATTTCCTTCTTCCGATTCTTTTCAATGCATAATTAATCTCTCTAGTGGTAACATTGGAATTTCCGGAAGAGTCTGTGGTGCTAGAACCTATAATTTTTTTGGCTATTTAAATTTTATTTTGCAAGAAATCTTCAATATAACCCTTGGCCACAGTTGAGAAGTGCCAACCTCCATGGTTCTTCATAGTCAATAAATCGCCTCCAGCGTCAGCTGATTGTTGACCTCACACAGCTGAGACAACGGGCGCAAAAGTGCTATTCGATACAAATTCAACTTGTATTTATACTCTGTAACTAGGTTGTTAAAAACAGTAGCCTAAAATAATGTGATATATATTAAGGACAGTGTACTTTTCACATATTCGAATTATTACTACAAATAATTCTAAACTTTTTTTTTCATAAAGTTAAATAACATTTATTCTTTAAGGAAGGGCACTTTTTTATACTGCGTGGGCATAAAGTCTGAACTACTCCTAATATTTAGGTTTAAATTTTTTGAAAAGACGCTCGAACGTGTCAAGTTTTTTTTTCTCTTGCTCACATTTTGACGTAATTTATTTGTTTATTTATAGGCAGTTGTCATAGTTATGAAGTCATTGACATTTTTTAAAAAGAAACAGGCTTTAAATGCTCTTATCTTATACAGTATAAATTAAAGTTTTGACATTATACTGTCAAGTTGATAAAGTTATTTTTTAAATAGATATCATTTATAAATTTATATTAAGAATAGAGAACTTGGTGTTAAAATTTTGTTAGTAATTTATTGTAAATTTGATAATAATAGTCTGTTTATTTTCAAATTTAAAGCCCAGGATTATCCAAATTGCTCGATTAGAAGAAGATTAAAGTAAATCTGTGATCTTTTAGTTTAAAAAAGTCATCTTTTGTAACAGCACTCTTGGGTTTTTTTTCTCAGACACCTCCTCTTAGAAGCTTTTCTTATACAGCTTTTATCAGAAGTCTTTTAATCGAAGGCTTTTCTCATATGTCTTTTTTTAGAAGTAATTTTTAAGAGCATTTTTTTTATAAAGCCTTGGCTGTGAATATCGTTTAGTTAATTTTCTTGTAGTGTTTCTGACTGGTCTCAGCACATTAGGGCATTTGAGCTAGATTGTCCTTGACTGCTCGTCTAGACCGTACGAGCTGAGGGTGTATGTATGTATGCATACGTATATTAAGGGGGATTAAAAATTGTGTTTCTTGGACAAAATTTGCATGTTTTAACATTCACAGAAAAAGTTTAAAAAAATTACCTTCCTGTATCTTCAAGCTCAAATTAAGTTAGTCCAGGCATAATCCTAAAGTTTTATTAATTTATAAAAGGAATTAGAAGTTCTTACTTCTTTGGTTTTTTAATGTTACGAGGTAACTATAATAATTTACTTAAATTACCCAAAAGAGAAATTTAATTTTTTTTTTTTTGTTAAAGTCCATAACAAAATCCAATAGATAAAATCCGTACAGGTAATGTTAAAAAAATTATGTACAAAAAATCTTTCCATTAAAACATTTAAATTGCCCTATTTACTTATTTAGTTACAAATACAAACTTTTATATTGCTAAATAATAATTCCTGATAAAAAAGCTAAAAGAATTAGTAAATAAAATGCATTTAAACTTGATATTGTTTAAAATCACCAAATAACCTTAACACGTTTTACCCTAATAATTTTATAGTATTATCTGCTTCTCATGCCTGACTAAATATAACTTGTAGACACATAAATCGTAGTAACCTTTATATTAAGACTTTACCTAGCCTTAGAATAAACACGTCCTGGTACAAAGCAATGCTTTATTTGTCCTATTAGTAGATACCCGCATACAAACTTTATTTATCTAAATGTATATACCTTTCGTAATGTTGCACTTAACTACTAAGCTAACTATTGCCAGCTTCAGGCAACTTTAAGTTAAGTTACAATAAATTTACTGCTAGCATATTTATTGTTTATAATACTTTACAATAGCACAGGAAAGAAGGTATTTTTTTTTAAAATGAAGCAGTAATTTCGGGCAAATCAGATCAACTTGAATTTTTTTGAAATTTGTCGAGAACGGTGTCAAATATGGAATTAAACAAGTTTGGTTACTGGGATTTGGTTCAAAACGCGGTAGAAATTGAACAAACTATTTTTTGGCCAAAAATTAATTAAAAAATATATATATATATATATATATATATATATATATATATATATATATATATATATATATATATATATATATATATATATTATATATATTATATATATATATATATATTATTATATATATATATATATATAAATATATATATATATATATATATATATATATATATATATATATAAAATTAAATAAATTTTAAAAATAGGGGTTAAAATACCCCATAATAAAAGAATAAAAAACATAACCCCTTTTCTTGTTTTTTTGAATTATTTTTTTTTAAATATTTAATCGTTTTTTGGGACTATTATGATATCATTCCCCCCTTCCGCCGGGGTGCAAGGTACCCTAAATTAAAAAAAAAAAGAAAAAACTGTATTAAATTTTTTGTTGCAACTTTTTGTTTAAGAACAGACAAACAATATTTTTAGCAAAAAGAAATTATTAACCCCCCCATCCCCGGAAAAACTACCCCTAAATTAAATTAAAACGAAAACATTTTTTTTGAAATTGGGAAAAAAAGAATTTGCTGTAATTTTTTTAAAAAAAAGATGTAAAATGAACCATTTTAAAGCTAAGGTTTTCAGGTGATGGCAAATTTCATTGGGATTGATCATTTTTTAAAATAATTTCACCCTCCCACATTGACTGTTGCAAACATAAAATATGCACTTTTAAACGGCCAAATCTCCTTACAGATAAAAGGTTAAAAAAAAAAACAAGTTTGGCTGTTTAAAATAAATACTTTTTAAGCCACTGGCCAAAAACTGAAAATGTCTTACAAAAAACAAGATTTAACCCACATTTATCAGTCCACAATTATCCGATAGGGCTAAAAAAGACTGAACCTATTAAGGGACATGTGTTCTGCCTTTTCACTACAGGATTATTTTTTTCAAGCAACACAGTCCAGATGGCGCTAAAAAATTAGCATAATAAAAATTTTAAAAAGTTTATTTTGGCTATAACTGCTAATTTTAAACGGTTCTGGTTGGTCTCAAAATTTTCCCAATTTTGTCTTCTTGCAAAATAATAGTAATAATTTTTTTTTTGTGAAAGTAATATTTTTTCAGATATTTACGTCAGAACGTTCCGGTCTCTTCATTTTTCGTTAAGCAACTATTTTCGCAAGGCAATATCCCCTTCCATTCTCATCGTACAAAATAAAAAAATATATTTTATTTGGCAACTAAAATACTTCATATTAGTAATATATAATTTTTTTGTAATACTACCATATTTTCGGATAAATTAAAAAAAATAAACAATGTAACATTTTTTTGGCAAGAATTACAATTTTCCTTCCGCTACTACTTGAAAGGGGTTTATTTTTATAAAAAGTTATATTTTATGTTTTTATGACAAAAAACGATAATTTATCGATTGGGTAAGTATTTTTTATCATTATTACGTGGGTTTTCATTGTTTAAATGTTAATAAGATTTACCATAACACTTTGTTACTTTTAGATTAAATTTGACTTACCTTAATGTCTAAGTCACAAGTAAGGTCAATTTTTCGGCCAATGCAATAGTTAAGATCTATATTATGGAGATAGAAGTTACATATTATGTATATATCCGTTTGCACTTAAGACAATATGGTAAAGAAAATAGACAAACGTGCAAAAAAATATTGGTCAGACCTTGGAGTGTCATTGCTAAAGTCGTAAAGAAATGGACCGGCTATAAATAATTTAAAAAATATTAAATGCTCTTGCAACGATTTTTATTGAAAAAGTTAAGATTACTAATATTTTGAACTTTAATAAAAAAGTGCTGAGAAATTTATTCCATAAAAAAATAGTCTATAGACCTTAATTCCAAAAATATAGTTGATGCGTAGTTGCTTATATGTACTAAAATCTCTGTTATATTCTGTTTTTGCTTAAAATAAAAAATGGAACATTATCCAAATAATGTGTATGTTGTATGCTTTTTTAAAGAGACATCTTTTGTGTATCTGTAATATGACTATAATTATTACATACACATGATATTTAAACCAGTACTAAACAAATAAAAATCAAGAATTGTAGGTCTCATAAAAAATACTGACACTGTACACAATGTAATAAATCCCAGAAAGGATTAAGCGTTAGGTCAAAAACAAAAATATACAGCAGGGATTTGAGAAAATGGTTTAGGGAACCACTATTTGTGTAAAAGAAATATAAAGATTTATTGTTTGACCTTAAACTATTTGAAATGCAAACAAGACTCGATGCCGTATATTTTGTATTACGGACGACGGCGCATCCAATTTCCTTTTTCGATTCTCTGGAGCCCACTTGAGTTGACAAGGCGCTTTTATGCTCTTAAAAAGGTTTAATGTCATACGTTTAATGTATATACAATGCAAATACTAAATATATGCTTAATAATTTTAATAATATTTATTATTATTAGGTTCTATTTTATTATAAGTAAAGCTACAAAAAATAAATATTAAAAAAACGAAGCTAGAAACTATGCTTAATACAAATATGAACAATTTAAAAAAAAAAAAAAATTCTAGGTAAATAAGTTTAATTAAGAAGAAAGGTAAAAATCTAAATTTATATAAACACTAAGCAACTAATTTTTCTGTGTTTTTAGAAATATTGGGTAAGTGGTCTTTTTCTTGAGCTTTCCAACTTAAGATTTTCCCAGGCATAATCATTTTAGAGTAGCACATTATTAAAATCCGAATCTGGGGTCAGTTTGATCCCAATAGGACAGGGTCAAGGGCATTTCAAAGTCAAATATGCAAAATTACACAGCTCAATAAAAAAAATGCAGATGCAAAACACTTGACCATGGTATCTATATGTTTTTGAGGTCAGTGAATCCGCATCCGGGGTCAATTTGACCTCCACTCGGTCAGAATCAAGGGCACTTTAAGGTCAAATCTGCAAAATTAATCGTTACCAAATTTACAGAGTGTATTTTTATGTTTTTGGGATCGCCGAATTTGTAAAATTATTATTTTGCAGATTTAACCTTATTTTCCCGATGGGGTTAAAGTGACAACAAATTTATATTCAGCAACCTCAAAAACATATGTATACACAATACACAGGTCAAACTGACTCCGGATTCAAATTCAGCGACCCCAAAAACATGAAGATACCATACACAAGTGTTCAGACCTTTGATTTAGATGCGACTTAATTATACAAATTTGACCTTGAAACGCTCGATGACCATGATCACACGGACCGCAGATTTGTATTCAGCGACCTTAAAAACACAAGTATACATTCCTTAAATTTGGTTGCGATTTATTTTAAAAATTTGAACTTGAAATGCCCTTGATCCTGACCTGATAGGATTAAACTGACCCCGGATTAAGATTCAGCGATCCCAAAAACATAAAGATATCATGGTCAAGTCTTTCGGACTTTCAACTTTTTTTTGTGGGGCCGTAAAATTTATTGTTTTATAGTCTAAGTATACTTTTATTATTTTTCTTTATTATTCCTAAAGTATTGTCAAAATTTATTTTGTGTCTCAAATACCTCTTTTATAGGCAACCGAAAGCGTGTTTGCCAAAGCAAGTAGCATTTGTTATCTGTATCATAATATTAGATTGGCTTTTAAGCAGTGTTAAAATAAAGTTATTAAAAAGTATGCGCTACTTTTTCTAGCATTTTTTTAATTTCTCCAGTGGTTGTTTAAACCGTGTTTAAACATATGGGCATTTTTCTATAAACTGGGCAATTTTAGGCGTGTTTTTGTTCCCACAAACAGTTCCCCACTTAGTTTTTTTCATGCAATAATAGTTTTATTTAATTATTATTATTAATCAAACCTAAAACCATACTAAGCACAACGTAGAAATGAAGATTAATTGAATTAAATGTTATTTTGGTAGCTAGTTTTAAATAAGAGCCAGGGGACTGTGCAAAAAAATTGGAGAAAAAATAAAGATTAGTATTTTTAGATGCATTATTTAAAAAAAAGATATCTCTGATATTGTCAGTAAAAAGTTTATCAAATTTCAAATATTAGAGGTATGATTTTAAAAAAGTATTTGTGAGAAAAACACCTTTTTTACCAGGGGACTATTTTTGGGGACATGCAGGGGACTGTTTCTTTGAGCATTATAAAAACATTTTTGATGTAATAAACTTTATTTTATTAAATATTGTATGATGAGCCGCGGTAAATTAGGTGATCACTTTTTAAGGTAATTAGAAATTATAAAATGAATATATTTTTCAAATTATATCGGCCTGGAACAGTGGTTGTTCAGCTCATAGGGAAATATCCATATATTTTATTTAAATAACCTAAATATAAAGGTATTTTCGGTGTTTATATAATGCTATACCAAATTTATTTTAACCATTATCCAAAAACAATAATTACATGGTTTGTATACATATCAATAAATTAAATTAGGTTTGTGTTATAACACGGTAAATAATTAAACCTAATAAATATTTTATAAAATAATTCTGATATGACAACATCGTATGCATTATTAATTATAACCTTAAGACACTACAGTCTCAGGGCAAATAGGAATGTAAGTAAACACCTTTGTTTACAGAATAGGTTTACTCGAATATCTAAACATGATCTATTTTCCAAACCATGTGCGTCTATGGCAGAGGTAAAAGCAAATTTTAAAGCATTGTATGAATTTACTACTATATTTCCTATTAAGCAAACTAACAAAAGTGGCAAATAGAGTATTATAAACATAATTTCTTTTTAAATATATTGTGGAAAAAAAATATTATGACGTTTAGAAAAAAATCTATTTCGCAGATCAAATCTGCATAACTTAAAACCTCAGAAACAATTGAACGATCCCGATTGTCATTTGTTATTTGGCAGTTAATTTGAATTTTGTTAGGTCGGTTGACCGAGTGTCCCCTTATTTGGCAAAATATCAAAAACATTTTGTAAGGATAAGTTGTTCAGAATTTAATTTTATGGCTATGTGTAATTTTGAGCCATTTGGATAAAAACAAAAATTTGGACATTTTTTTTCCATAAAAATATTTTTGTTTAAAAAATGGTTCTTTACCATTTAAAAAAATTT
>JAHBCN010008913.1:0-36829 GCA_019359885.1 Listronotus oregonensis | reverse complement strand
AAAATATTACAACAATAAAATAAAATAACAATTTTAAGAAATTATAATTGTAAAACCACATACAGCATTGTTTAAAAGAATTTATGACATTTTGGTTAATGCTAGAATAATGTGGTCAATTAATAATTCATTTAATGAAAATTTGTGGTATAGATTTTGTTTAATACATTAATGTAAAATGCAAGATACAGTAAAAGTTCTCATCATTTTGGTAAAACAGAAAAATACTAGATAAAAGTTTTCCTCGGCCCAGAGATTTGATATAATTACACAGGTCCACAAAAAAAAGTGGTGTGTCGGACTAAGATTTTCTGGTGTATTTTTTCTGCTAAACACGAATCTAAAGTCAAAATTGGGGTTGAAACAGCAAAAAATTGAGAAAAACCCCAAAAACCGATAGGTACAGGGTCATCAGTTAAGGGTAGCGAGCGGCCATATCTCATAAGATATTGGTCGTATAGATTTCGAAAAAAATCATAATAAAAGTCGCCAAGAGAAATTGCTGGAAATTATTTTCGAGTTTGTCAAACGTCCGCTAGAGGGAGTTACAACCAACACCAAGTAGAAAAATGGGATTTTTATAGAAATTTGTCTAATGAAAGTATATCGATGATATCATTTTCATATTTACTGACCATTTCCATACATTTTTTGTCTAAAACGTTTTGTTCTATCTATCAAAATAAAGCGGTGGAGGAAGTTCAATTGTTTTTTCAAACAAACCAAGATTTCTCCCGTTTCTTTTGACCGATTTTAGCAAACTTAGGCTCATATGAAAGACATAATTTGCACTACAAAACGCTTATTTGGTTTTAATTTTTGACATTTGCTGTCGCCGCTAGATGGCGTTAACTGAAATGGTAGCAAATTTTTGATTTTTTCAAAAAAACAAACGTAATGGTATAGTAATTTTATATATTTTAAAAGAGGATAAATTTTCTAAATTTAATAAAAAATTTATTATCTACCTTTTTTAAACCGTTGATATTGACCAAAATATAATTTTATTACTTTAAAAAAATGGCACGCTACTGTTTTTATCAAAATAAAAATCAGTTTTGTAATCCTTATTAGTTGCTAACAAAAAAACCTCCTGATTTTTTTCGTAGACAAACGGTTTTGGATTAAAAAAATAAAATAGGTTTACAAACTGTTCCCGTTATAATTATCATAGTAAACAGTATGTAAAGCCTATTTTATTTTCCATCAAAACGGTTTGTCTAACGAAAAAAGTAAGATTCTTTTTATTAGCAACTAAAAAGCATTCAAACTGATTTTTTATTTTGATAAAAACAGTGGCGTGCATTTAATGTAATAAAATTATATTTTGGTCAATATCAAGGTTCAAAAAAAGATAATAAATTCTATTTTATTAAATTATAAGAAATTTATCCTCTTTTAAAATATATAAAAATTAATATACCATTACATTTGTTTTTTTTTAAAACTCAAAATTTGCTACCATTCAGTTAACGCCATCTACGGCTAACAAAAGTCAAAAATTCAAAACCAAATAAGCGTTTCGTAGTGCAATTAAATTATGCTCTTCATATAGCTAAGTTTAAAATCGGTCAAAAAACGGGAAATCTTGGTTTGTTTAAAAAACAATGGAACTTCCTCCACCGCTTTTTGATAGATAGAACAAAACGTTTTAGACAAAAATGTATGAATGGTCAGTAAATATGAAAATGATATCATCGATATACTTTCATTAGACAATTCTATAAAAATCCCATTTTCTACTTGGTGTTTGTTACGCCTCAGCGGACGTTGAAACTCGAAATAATTTCCAGCAATCTTGGCAACTTTATCATGATTTTTTTCTTAAATCTATACGACCAATATCTTATGAGTATGCCATACCTATACTTCACCTGTACATTTACTGGCAGAAACCTGCTATAGTTTGTCTCAAAGTATATTAGCTTTTGCCTTCATTTATGGATTATACCTGCCGACAACAATAAAACTGCGAATCAGTAGGTATTAAAGGACACAACATTAGGACGGACTCTAATAATATAAAGATTTATAATTTATTGTTTATTTACGTAGGTATAATCTTAAAATTACATGAAAAAATTAAATACATGCAAAGTTTTAATAAATTTATAACTATATCATCTATACCTAATTACATTTTTAATCTAAATATCTAAATCTATTCTGTTTCACTATCAGAGTCATCATTGAGATTAATTACAATAGAATTTATGTTGTTTTGTATAGAAATGTAAGAGACCCAAATTTTTATAACGTGCTAAGTGAATTTTTCTAGCTCTCAACTGGTATGTTAGTAATTACATTTTTTATGAAATTTATAACACTGGGACTTAAAGTAGGTGTAACATTTTTTGCTCTGATTTTTGATTTTACTTGGTTCCACAAATGCTCTATGGGGTTAAACATACATTGACACGGAGGAAGACGTAAGACAGTATGCCCAGCCTGTTCAGCCAAATTATCACACACATATTGTTGTTTAATTGCATATAAACTTCCAAAAGTTGCGCTTTTTTGTAACTGAATTCAAAATAAATATCATTTTCTAACAAATATTCCTGGAATTCAGTTTTTACTTAATGAAGCTGGTGCTAGTTTGCGTTATCCATGACAATAACAGTGTTGTTTGGAATATTTTTTAAAAGATAATTTTGAAACCAATTTTTAGAAAGTTCTGCACTTGTATCGTCATGATAATCCAAGCTAGAATCCTTAATATTCTTTGCAGACAACAGCAAGCAGTTTGCGAAAAAATCCGTCTTCTGAACCAGTGTGTATTATGGTATTGCGTTTGGCTTTATTTGAAGGTGCTTTCGTCTGACAGTTTTGACTGGAATCAACCCATCCTTTGGATACTGTGTCGTGTGTATCGAACCATGTTTCATCAAGGTAAATTATGGATCTGTTTTCTAACCTATATCTTTTAATTTCTTGACGGTAATTAAATCTCCAAGTGCGTAATCTGTGCGATTCCATTACTATCTGTCTTTTGTTTATTTTGCGGTATTTAAATCCCATTTTACAAACAACTCTATGGAGGGCTAATATTTATTTTGGTTTCGTATTCGTCTAGCTTGTTTTTCAGTTTATCCAAGGTAGGAATAATTCAGCTTTCATAAAGACAATATATTTTCCTTCTTATTAGGTCCTGATCACTTTTGTCTATACCAGTCTTTCTCAAAGTGGACAGTAACGCCCCCTTGTGGGCGCTGGAGGCCTGGAGGGGGGCGGTAAGGGACCCAAAAAATATTGGGCGCTGATGTGACTTTGGGGGGCGATGGGTGATTTGTAACTTTAGCTACTTCATATTCTAAAATTCACTGAAATTAAAATCCTTCTACTACACAACATCCAATTATTAGTTCATATTTTTATCATATTTTATTGTAAATATATAAATTTAAAAAAATATTCAATATTTAATATTTTTAATGCGTTCACAACGCTATTTATATCTTAAGATATTTGGTAATGGGTATCAAACACTGAAAGATATTCGTGTCTTTAAGTGTCGCAGGTAAGGTGCCCACCTCCGAAGATACGTGTTAAAAATATGTATATACTGTTGCTTGCCACTTGCTCGATCGGTCTGCGATGAATAACGAACCTAGTTTAGATGATTCGTTTCGTTCATAAGGTCACTAAGTCAGAATCTGATTCGAACTCGAAAATTCGATAATTCGGCATTTTCTGACGGCGGTCGTTTTGGTGCTACGACTTGGCAAGTGGCGAGAGGTCGTTATATTTCGATTTTGCTCACATTACCAGAGGTGTATTAGGTAAACAATTTATGCGGTATTGTCGGTTTGAGTCAGTTTTGGTAATATACCTATTTGGCAATTAAAGGAACTTTTTTTTATTTTTTTTACCATTCTTTTAAACAAAGACTTAATTTGAAGATACATTTGTAGGTTTTTTAAATTAATTAAAAGTTTTTTAAAATATTTTATTTTCCAAAAAAAATTAAAATTTTTTTAAAATAATAATTTTTTTAAAAACCGAAAATTTTAAAATAAATCGGTTAAATTAATTTTCAGTAATTAAAAGATAACAAAATCATAGTATTTGTTCGAATTCCAACCCGCCCGGGTTTCCGACCGCATCATATGAACTCGCTCGCAAATTAATTTCACTGCCATAATCAGATACCTTAATATCAGTAAAGTTCGAATTATTAGTGCTTCCGATGCACGATCGATCGCTTCATTTTGCATTACCATACTCTTAATATTGTAAAGCTGCATTAATAGTGCTTTCTCTGGTAAGGAAAGTGTCGTTTAAAATATAGGTTTAATTAAACTCCAGGCGAGACTAATATGTTATTGAGATTTTTAAGGTGGAAAAAAATGGGGGGCGCTACAAAATAACTGATTTTTAAAGTGGGCGTTAAACGAAATAAGTTTGGGAACCTCTGGTCTATACGGTGAGATTGAAAATCACTACGTTTTTTTGTTCAATTCTTCACTAATAATAATATCACTTATCGATGATATTGGAGTTTTTGTAAATAGACATGTTTCTTTTAAAGCTTCTTGTTTAATTAATCTCTACTGATTAAAGTTTCATACACATTTTCCACAACCTGTTTTGCATCTCATGACAAAGGATTTCGACGCGACATAGTTATATTCTCGTAAAACATTTTTTTCATAACGCACAGTAAAAACGGTTATTCAACACTGCCATTAAAATATTAGCCAAAATATTTATATACCCAATGGTCAATACTCAAGAAACACCTGGCCCACCCCTGCCATTATGAAATAATGGGTTTACCCAATAACAATAGGTAATAAAATCGTTAACGGTTTATTGGGGTATTGTCTGTCAAAAGCCATAGCGATATACTTTGAGACAGACTATACCAGAGAAAATTTTAATTTTTTGTATAAGGTTCGCAAAAATTTCAAAAACCTGATTTTCAGAAATATTCATTTTCAATTTTACAAATAAAATAATGTAACTAAAGTTTGAAATCACAACAAATAATAAAAAAAAAAATAATTTGCTATTCAAACACTCCTCCTCCATATCCAACACATTTTTCTAGCCGTGAACGAATGTTGTCAAAGCTTCGTCGAATTTCTTCAATGGAAATTGATTGAACAGCTTAGGCGATTTGCTGTCTTAGAAGCTGTTCGTCCTTCTCAATTGGACGGACGTATACTAAAGCCGGAGTCTCATGCATTGGTCAGAACATTGTGCGCCACAAGGTTCTGACCAATCAAAATACTTTCGGATGATCGGATCGTCGGAAATCGGATGCATGAGACTCCGGCTTAATTGTTTGAGATGCCCCCAAAGATAGGCATCTGAAATAGTTAAACCTGGGCTTCTTGGGGGCCGCAGAACCGGACCATTCCGACCAATCCATCTCTGGCCAAATTTACCATTAAGCCATTCCTCACTTCAATTGCGAAATGCGCAGGGCATCCATCTTGTTGAAAGTACATTTCTTTCCTAAATTGGAGAGACAATTTTTAAGGTTATCAGAAATGAATGTTTCTAACATTTGAAGGTAACTCTCACGGTTACACGTATTTTCGAAAAAGTATGGGCCAATAATACCATAATATGAAATCGCACACCAGACATTCACTTTTTTGTGATATTGTCTTTAGCAGGAACTCTGAATCTGGGATTGTTTTCGCTCCAGTATCTAACATGCGCAGAAGATATTTTCCCGTTTGTTGAAAATATTGATTCATAGGAGAACATGATAAATTTCTGAAAATTTCTGTTTCCACTTACAATTTTGTTTCCGACCCAAAGACAAAAATCCAAAAGTTTAGCTTCGTCTAAATGGGGATATTTTGTTTGCCTTCAAGATATTTCCAATCTGAGATTTTTTGACCATGTCAAGTTCTTGGGCTCGGTTTCTTAACGTCTATAGATCTAAATTTAGACAAATAAATTGACCCCTAACTCCCTGGTGAGATAAAGTAGTGAGTTATAGATTTTATCTCACTAGTACATTCACAGAAATTATGCATTTCCCTGCATTATCGACAGCTTGAGATTGCTAACCCTGTATTTTTTTTACAATTTCGATTTTGTTCGAAATTGATTCTTCAACATAGGTTTCAGCCACGGTGGATAGTTTTCATCCACCATGGCGTTTGAGGGTTATGAGGTCCCCTTCGGCATTGGCCAGGAGGGTTGATGATAGGCGGCGTAAGCTATGAGCCAATATAATATTGATATACCGGGTGTTTCAAATTCGACTCTCACCATTGGGATCTCGGAAACTATAGGAGATACGAAGATGGTTAAATTGAGGCAAAGTTGGGCATTTACGTGACCAACAATATACCCTTTAGAAAGTTTGAAAATTCCGAGTAATTCCGGAGATGTCGGAAAAAAACGAAATTTTGGGAAATCGTTTTTTTTTTTTCCTGGGTTTCTTTTTCAACGAATTCCAAAATAAATAATACATTTGCATTGTCACTTTTTCGCCCTATCGAATGGTGTTCATAGTTTTGCAACTCGACTTTCGTTTTTGCGTAACCATCATCAATTTTTTTTCTTATGGACGCCTTATGGGAATTCCACAAATTTGAATGGCCCTTTTTATCACATTTTCAACGATGTATCATAAGTTACCCTTGTTGCCTGGAAAATCCGAAAAATTAGCTAGAATATTTTTATAACGTAGTTGGCTTTGATTTCACAAATCGGTGACGTGTAAATGACATTCTGTGTTTACTGTCAGTTGTGGTGTCGTTAAAATGGAATTCACCAATGAAGAAAAACGAGATATGGTAAAACTTTATTACAAGAATGATAGGAACAGTGTGAAAACATCGAAAGTGTATCTTAACTCGTATCCCGAGGACACAACCTCATCGAACTTTATTCAAATTATTGGATAGAAACCTCGCTGAGTATGGTTCGTTTGAAAAGCCCAGACAAAAATATGGGGACAGAATGGATGAGGAAAGTAAAGAAAACATCGTAAATGAGGTATAATTAATGTTAACATTCGTTTTAGGACGCAAAGTACCTAATCGATTATCTATTGGGAAAAAAAATGTTGACGAACGCGGCAATTTTCAAATACATACGGGCATGCGTCGACTTTATGACTTAGTTCGAATTTAGGAATTAGTTACTTTGCGATCAACTGTAAAAAAATATTAAACCGTTTATGAAAAACTAATATATATTTTGTAGATAAATACGAATCCCGGTAAATCCACACGCCAGATACACACTGATTTGGATGTTTCTTCGCACACGTCTGTTTGGAGAGAGATCAGGAAAAGTGGTTTCAAATGCTACAAAATCCACATATCGCAAAAACTGCACCCTGGTGATTCTGAAAGGCGATTACAATTTTGTGATTGGCTACAAAGGCGACCCGATTTTCCAGCTTTTCTAGAAAATGTTATTTGGACAGATGAGAGCACTTTCACCAATTGTGGAATATTTAATCAAAACAATGAACACATTTGGAGCATAAACAATCCCCGGCAGTTTTGAGAATTACGCCCCAAGTGCGAATCAGTCTTAATGTCTGGGCAGGCATTTATAAAAATAGAATTTTGGGACCTCATTTTTCAACGGAAATTTGAACGCTGAAATGTATAATCAGTTTTTGACGTCAACTTTTGAAGACTATTTGGACGATTTACCATTAGCAAACTACAACAGTATTTGGTTCCAACACGTGGTGCTCCACCTCACAACACAAGACAAGAATCTGATTATCTTTCCGAAAGGTTTGGTGACAGGTGGATTGGGAATAATGGGCCGGTAAGATGGCCAGCTAGGTCTCCAAATCTCAATGTCCTCGATACATTTTTATGGGGTACGTTGAAAAACCGAATTTATGGGCAAGGCGAATACCAAAATATCGAGAAACTTCAACTCAACATCGTTAGGGAGTTTGGAAGATTAAGAAGGGAGAAATAAATCGCGCAGTTAATAACATACAGAGAAGAGTGGCGATTTGTTTAGAAAATGACGGGCAGCATTTTGAACATTTGTTATAATTTTTAGTTCTAGTTTTTAGTAATTTTCTGTTATTTAAACCATTCGGTTGTCATTTTGATGTCTAGAGGCTTTCAAAGGAACCATACTCAGCGAAGTTTCTATCCAATAATTTGAATAAAGTTCGATGAGGTTGTCGTCTCTCGGGATACGAGTTAGATACACTTTTGATGTTTTCACACTGTTCCTATCATTCTTGTAATAAAGTTTTACCATATCAGTTTTTCTTCATTGGTGAATTCCATTTTTAACGACACCACAACTGACAGTAAACACAGAATGTCATTTACACGTCACCGATTTGAGAAATCAAAGCCAACTACGTTATAAAAATATTCTAGTTAATTTTTCGGATTTTCCGGGCAACAAGGGTAACTTATGATACATCGTTGAAAATGTGATAAAAAGGGCCATTCAAATTTGTGGAATTCCCATATGGCGTCCATAAGAAAAAAAAGTTGATGATGGTTACGGAAAAACGAAACGTCGAGTTGCAAAACTATGAACACCATTCGATAGAGCGGAAAAAGTGACAATGCAAATGTATTATTTATTTTGGAATTCGTTGAAAAAGAAACCCAGGAAAAAAATAAAACGATTTTCCAAAATTTCGTTTTTTTCCGGATATCTCCGGAATTACTCGGTATTTTCAAACTTTCTAAACGGTATATTGTTGGTCACATAAATGTCCAACTTTGCCCCAATTTAACCATCTTCGTATCTCCTATAGTTTCCGAGATCCCAATGGTGAGAGTCGAATTTGAAACACCCGGTATAATATATAAATTAGTCAGGCAATTCCAAAAATCTTGCCACAGCATTTGGTGTTTTAGAAATTTTATTTATACCCACACACTGAGCATACCTCCCTTTCTGATAATTAAAAAAAAATTGTTGGTCGGTACATTTTTTGGTCGCAATTTTAAATACTGCCTCACTAACTCAACAGGGTTTACCGTAAATCCTTCGTTTAAAATGGTAAAGCATCTTGATTTATTGGTTTTTGTTTCAGGAATTTGAATAACAAGGTATTGTCCTTTGTCCTCGATGTTTTCTATCAGCAACTTTGTCAATTCGTCGCATCGACAGGCACCAGAAACGCCTAGTATCAAGACCACCTAAAATTATATAATTATTTATTATACAGAAAAGCTTGATTACAAGAAACATGAAAAATTTAAAAATGTTCCAGGGCCATAAAAAGATTAAAGCGTAAAAAAGCAACTATAATGGAAAACAAAATGCCTACCTTAGCTAAGAGATAATATTCATTAGAAGCTTCTTGCAAAAATTGCTCGATTTCAGCTCTTCCTAAAACTTTGGCCTTTGTAGATTTATAATTTCTGGATTTTGATTTAAGGAACGCTACAATTTTTCCATATCTGGAGATATCGATGTTCTTATACAGTATGTCCACGGAAAAGGTGTTAAAGAGGAAAAACTTTTTTATTTTTAATTTTATCGAAAAAAGCTACTCTTAACAAAAAATTTTGCTACTTCTTAGAGTAAGATTGGGATAGAAATTTTTAACATATTTTATACGCGGTGTTCAGAAAATTAAAAAAACTTAAAATGGTACAAGAGTAAAGTGCATTATTTGAGCAGATTTGGAAATAAGTTACTAGGAAAAATGGTTCAAAAGTAAAAGATAGTTCCTAATACCAATTGTCAAAAAAATCGGCCTACTTTTAATAATTTGTGATGAAAATTATTATAATATCAATTAACTAATGCCAAATTAACAACTCATTTTTGTACTAGTAGGCGTTGATAGTGACAAGCTTTATTGACACTTCGCTTTTATAATTCATTAGCCGTAGTATCGTCAGCTTTAAATGCTTACTTTACAGCAAAAATTTGATAAAATTGATAATAAAAATTTAAATTGATATTAAAATAAATTTAATTACAAATAAATAAAAGTAGGCCGATTTTTTCAAAAATTGGTATTAGAGACAACCTTTTAATTTCACACCTTTTCCAAGTAACTTATTTCCATATCTTCTCAAATAAATGCACTTTACTCTTGTACCATTTTAAGTTTTTTCAATTTTCTGAACATCGCGTATAAAATATGTTAAATGTTTCTATCCCAATCTTACTCTAAAAGTAAAAATTTTATCAAGAAATAGCTTTTTCGATACAATCAAAAATAAAAAGTTTTCTTTCAACACCTTTTCCGTGGACATACTGTATATCCTAAGGGTTGTTTTTACCATGGAATATTTCGTCCATAATGACGAAGGGTCAATTTGCTCACTTAAATATAAGAAATATGCCAGTACAACTTCTTCGTTTACCAATTGAATGCCTTTTTTTTCATCCACACTTTCAATTCACAAAATTCCTTATTGTAAAACTGTCTTGGTTTCTCTGGGATCAGGTAGGTTATTGCTCTATAAGCTTCTTCCCGAATTCCTTTATAAACTTGAGAGTTTTCCATTCTAGGACTTTTACAGTTCTTGACAATCATCATTTTTTTTAAATAAACAATCACCTTAGTTACAAAACCGCAATCTTCTTCGAAAAAATGCATTGTTGCAAGAAAAATCCACCTGTTATTTACTATGTCACTTAATCTGACAAATTAGAAATATACTATAGGAATTTTTTTATTTTAAGGATCTTTTCTATGTATCTTACTTCAACTTTATATTATAAAAATATGGCAGTTTTGGATAAAATATTGTATGGAACACGTGTGTCACACACGTATAAGTCAGTCGAGAAAATTAGCTAAAATTTTCTCGAATGACTTATATTTATAATAACACACTAGTACCATAAATATCTATTATTTGTATTGATATTATTCATATAATTCGATTTTGCGTCATCATATCAACCCCTAATAAGAGGTGATTTTCGAAATTAAAAAAAAAAAAGCTCATTTTAATTTTTTATTACCGATAATTTGATATATACAGAATATTTTTAGGATTTTTCTTAAGGTTTACGGCAAGGGTAAGAAAACAGGCTAAAAATATGCTGTTTTTGCGGTCACTCTTTACTTTAGATACTCATTAGTACCTACTTAGACTGTAAGCCTTCGTGGACTCTCCAAGATCAAAAAAAAAAAAAATCAAACATAAAACAATTAACGATTACTTAACCTACTGGGAAGCACAAACATCGTGAACCGCAAAAACCAATTCATGGAACCTCTCAGAAACCATCCGTCAAATGTGCAAATAATAAAATGAAAAAAAAATGTATTTCCTATAATAAATCATAAACTGGTATGTACCGTCGCAAAATTTGATGAGAACCGGCTGTGGTACCCACACGACCCGCTCAGTGTTACCGGTGTCTTTCGATAGACGGTCGGGTACGGCAATCTTGCGGAACCAAAACGGTGCGTGTACTTCTGTCTTATGAAGCGCGAAGAGTTACGGTTTTGAATTTCTGCATGTTGAATTGACGGCAAGAATTAATAAGGTATTGTTGAGATTTGGAATTTTTGTATTTATCATGAGATATATGTGGCTGAAAAGAAAAATTGGTTTATGCACTTTAGGGATTAAATGGGTACTTTTAATCCCCCTCTTTTTGAGGACTAAAGTGGCACTTTTAATACCTGAGGGATTAAAAAAAATAAATCCCGCTGGGATTAAAAATAAATTTAATCCCTACAAATAAGTGTCATTGAAAATTAAGAGGTAAATTGTATATTTAAGATGTAAATATTTTTATTAAATCTAAAAACATTAGAACCCATATATTAACAAACTAAAATTCTTATAACTAGAATATTTTGTACGCTTAGTTTTTGTCAATATTGACCTTAATATGTACAGTAACGGCCATTAAATCTTGGGCAATTATTTTTCCCTTTCGTAAAATTGTTGAAAAACCTAATAAAGAAATAGGTGTCCGTTGTCCTTGTCTAAAAATATTTTTTAAAAGGCCAAACTTAATTTTGGATCAAAAAGTTTTAATTATTCATTATATTGACCATAAAGGTTGTCAAAAGTGATGTGGCGGAAGAGCTTAACATCTCAAAGAGTACTATTCATTTTGTTAAAAAAAAAATGGCAAGAAACACTCTTGTTTGAGGGAAGAGCTGGAAGTGGTCGCTCCAAACTATCGAATCAAGAACAAGACAATAATTTAGTTAATGTTTTGAGAAACCAACCATTTAAATCTGTAGTTATAGCAAAAACGGAAAGCAATTTCCTAGCATCGGTTAGAACGGCACGGCGAAAAATAAGGCAAATATCCGAATTGCGCTGCAAACCGGCAGCCTTAAAACCGTTTTTAACAAATGCAAATAAAGAACAACGCATGGGATTTGCTCTACAATTTTATTTGGAACCTTCGATTTTTTGGGAAAATTGAATATTCACCGAGGAAAAAGTGTTTCAGTCCTGCTACAATCAAGGAAGTTTAAAGGTGTATAAGCCCAATACTGTAGAACAAAATTGTCCAGGCGTGCAGGGCAGCGGGAATAGGGGTTGGCCCCGGGAATTTCCGCAATGAATAGTTGAGTCAGGGCCAGTTTCCATAATTCTTTGTTACTATCTATAAAATTGACATCATCAAATGTCAAATTACAACATTCACTGTTTTTTTTATTTTTGCACAAATTGTTGGTTATTAAAGGATACTACTATAGAATATTTAAAATTATTGTGTAATATTAGATTTTATATCATCTGATATAATATGGAAAGAATAGATGGCGCCACTTTACTGCCTTCTATTTAAATGGTCGATATTTTGGAAGTTTTGTATTTTTACCAAAAATCTTTTAAATAAATAAAAACACGATTTTTTAAAATAAATTTCAAACATTGTATGATATTATTATGTACTTGTCACCAATTTTGTGATAAAAGAAGGGCAAGATAGTGTAAATGAGTTTAATCTGATCCTAAGATTCTGGTTGTACATTAAAAGTGAAAATTTTTATAACTGCTTTTTAGGCATATACTTTTCACTAATAACAAACATTCATGAGACAGAATAACAGTGGTTAAAAATGTTTAGTAACCTTTGGTACCTGAGTATCCATTGTAACAGTATCCCTTAAATATTATGTGTGTACAGTATGTCAGCTTAAAAAGTTGATAATGCAAGATTAAGAAACAGATCTAATTTATTTTTTAAACAAATGGTATTGTCCCGAAAGTTGCCTCCTCTCCGATTCTAATCAAATTTGGTATAAAGTGACACACGATATTTTTTAAACATCTTTTAAAACCTTGTATTTTTATTTATTTTACATCTTTTTTCCATTAAATTGCAAACTTTTAAGTTCAAAGGCAGCAGCCATATTTGCTTAAAAAATAAAAGTGTAAAAAGGTGTAAAATAAACATAAAAAAATTTTTAAAGGTGTTTGTGAAAAATTGTGTTCCAATTTAGTGTAAAAATCAAGAATTTTGTTCAAGAAGGAGGAATAGTGTAAATAAGGTTAGTTTGATTTTCAATTTTGATGATGAATATCTCGAAAACGAAACATTGCCGAATTTTTTTTTTAGATTTGTAATCAGCGCCCCAAAAAACCGTACCAAAATTAGAGGGACCTGTATATATTAAAATTTGCCTGATCTGCCCAGTAATCAATAAGTTTGATCCTTTAAAAGAGTGTACTAAATTATTAAATGAAATAAAAGTACCTAAATGTAAACCTTATTTCTTTTTAATAATCCACAGAAATACACAAACATTGTGGAAATCATCTAAAAGATAGTTAAGATTGCCTTACTTTTCTCACTAATATTTCCTATGAAATATTCATTTTCTATTATTCATAATTGATATATTATTATTTATTCGGTTACCTAACGTTACGTCTTATAAGAAGCACCTAATTTAAATATAAAAAATATTTACCTAAAGTTAAGAAGACGGGTATTTTACCCTTGGATTTGCAAGACAAAATCATACAACCTCTAGTCATTTTGTTACAATATTATAAGTAACAAACAATAAACACAAAATTATAGTCACAATTTAATAAACACTAATCACTAAAATAAGAAGGTTTTGATCAATCCAAAAAACGGTTCTCCGGCTCTCATAAAATTATAATGTGTTGGCTAACTTCACACTGATTTATCAGTGTGTAAGTAGGCAACACATTAAATATTTCGTGGAATTTTGTTATTGCCAGAATCGGCGGGGCCAACTCTGACAGTTATTTTCATACTGAGCTGGACATTTTTTGATCGAATGGGCCATAGCATTGGGCTTCCATAAACCTTTAAACTTCCTTGGACTGAGCACACTCAGTTCTCTATACCCAGGGGCCAGGACCGAAACGTTTCCGGCGAGTGATCTCAAGACGAACATACTAAAATATAAATCCGCCACAAAACTATAGAACATATTTACAATTTAATTTCCTTTAAAGACAACTAACGAAAAATTATTAATTAATAAATTTTAAAAAATAAATGAGAAAATTTTATAACTATTAAACAATTGTTTATATCTCAAAACTCATACAGCAGGTAGAAGTAATATTTTGTTCAAGAATCTCAATAAAACCGCTTTAAACCGAATTTACTGGTTGCTGCCTACATAGTAATTAAATATTTTACTGGGACTTTGGGACATCCTTTCCACCTACCTGCACAGGGAAAAATATTTTTAAAATGTTATAGTCTGTCTCAAAGTATATCGTTATGGCTTTTGACGGACCATACCCCAATAAACCTTTAACGATTTTATTACCTATTGTTATTGGGTAAACCCATTTGTTCATAAGGGCAGGGGTGGGCCAGGTATTTCTTGAGTATTAACCATTGGGCATATAAATATTTTGGCTAATATTTTAGTGACAGTGTTGAATAACCGTTTTTACTGTTAGTGATGAGCAAAGCAAGACCAAGACCAAGGCCGCGCTAGTCTTGGTCTTGGTCTTGGTCTTGCAAGTCTGGTCTTGGTCTTGGTCTTGCAGGCCCAAAGAAGGTCTTGGTCTTGGTCTTGGTCTTGCACCACCCGGTCTTGGTCTTGCTGCAAGAGTCTTGCTGGTCTTGCTTTGGTAGTAATAATTTAAACTAAGCAATCTTGAATAAAATATATATTTTTTTAATACTTACAAATAAATAAAGATGGAAACTATATTTTTTGCTTTAAAATTTTAAAATAGACCAATTTTAACCTTACATGTACATCTAAATTATTTGATTAAAAAGGATATTTTAAATGTAGGGGTTTATTTATTTATAGCGCTTCATTTTAGTGAGGGGAAATATTTAAATTTTCTTTAAAGGAGCATTTAAAATTAAAGCAAATACAAAACTGAGTACTCTGAGGGCAGAGGCCAGATGTGAAATTTCCATGAAAATGAATCTGATATATAAACATTGGTTTCTGATTCAAAAAAAAAGTTATTTAGGAAGCTTTTCAGTTCAAATAAACTTTTTATGTTCAAATTAGTCAAACATTTGCCGTCCAAATTTGTACAAATACTTTATAAACATTCTGCATAATAATATACAAGGTGGCTCGATAGTGCGACAAAGCTCGATATCTCCGAAACAGTTCATAATGGTAAAAAACTGAATATACAAAAATTATAGAAAAAAAGGGAGTAAAATGTAAAATTATTTTCTATTTCAGAATTTTCCGAAGAATCCACTACCACTTAAGAAAACTTCTTTATTTTTAGCTTTTAACCTAAAATAGAAAAATTATGGCAAAAAATTCGTTTAAAAAAATCGCTTCCCTGTATATTATGCTGGTAATTCTTGAACTGTCACATAGGTACAATGTCGACGTAGATGGTTTTTTTATTTATCATTTTAGGTTTTGACAAAAATGACGTCATCTACTATACTTTTGGCATTGTTTTGACTTTTCCGTCTAAACCGGAAGTGAAATTTAAAATCCATTTATATAAAAAGTATTCCTATATGACATGACAAATATATTTTTTATTAAATCATCACTTTTACATTTATATCTTAGTTTAAAGGAGCAATCTAATGGTGTCACTTCTTACAGTGTGGCACAAAAATAATGTATTTCTGGATTTTGGAAATTTTTGATCCACCCTGTAAGTGGCATCACTAGATAGCTAATTAAAAAAACATTAGGAATAGGTAAGTAATTTTCAGATTCTATAACTTTTGTACTTCTAGTTTTTCTCTGTCGTAAACGGTTTTGGAGATATCGAGCTTTGTCGGACCATTGAGTCACAATCTTATTATTTTTGAAACATGTTACTGAATCTACTAGTTATCGTTGTTAGAAAATTTCATAAAAAAACGAAGTTTAAATATTATTTTATTAAAAAAACCTGTTACTCATAAAATAATCGCCTCTTTAGGCAGATCTCGACACACTTTTTGTTATGTCTAATACCTCTGTATATTGAATATGAAAATTGAATATTATAATTTAAAAAAAAGTGACAAAAGTGCAAGAGTCTTGCAGGTCGGTCTTGGTCTTGCGTAGTCTTGCACTCCTCGTCTTGGTCTTGGTCTTGGTCTTGCATACCCCGGTCTTGGTCTTGGTCTTGCAAGCGAGAAGGCGGTCTTGGTCTTGGTCTCGGTCTTGGTCTTGCTGCAAGACCAAGACCGCAAGACCAAGACCGGTCGCGCTCATATCTATTTACTGTGCGTTTAGAAAAGTTGTTTTACGAGAATACAACTATGTCGCGTCGAAATCATTTGTTATTAGATGCAAAACAGGTTGTGAAAAATGTGTATGAAACTTTAATCAGTAGAGGTCTAATTAAACAAGAAGCTTTAAAAGAAAAGTGTCTACTTACAAAAACTCCAATATCATCGATAAGGGATATTATTATTAGTGAAGAATTAAACAAAAGAAAAAAACGTAGTGATTTTAAATCTCACCGTAGAGAAAAAAGTGATCAGGACTTAATAAGAAGAAAAATATATTGTCTTTATAAAAGCGGAGTTATTCCTACCTAGACAAAAACAGGTAGTAATGGAGTCGCACAGATTACGCCCTTGAAGATTTAATTACCTTCAAGAAATTAAAAGATAAGGTTAGAAAAGAGATCCATAATTTACCTTGATGAAACATGGTTCGATACACACGACACAGTATCCAAAGGATGGGTTGATTCCAGTCAAAACTGTCAGACGAAAGCACCTTCAAATAAAGGAAAACGCATTACCATAATACACGCTGGTTCAGAAGACGGATTGGTCCCAAACTGCTTTCTGTTGTCTGCAAAGAATATTAAGGATTCTAGCTTGGATTATCATAAGGATACAAGTGCAGAACTTTTTGAAAACTGGTTTCAAAATTATCTTTTAAAAAATATTCCAAACCACAGTGTTATTGTCATGGATAACGCAAGCTACCACAGCCGTCTGCTACACAAAGTACCAGGTTCATCAAGTTCAAAAACTAAAATCCAGGAATATTTGTAAGAAAATGATATTTATTTTAAATTCAGTTACAAAAATGCGCAACTTTTGGAAGTCCTAAATTCATATGCAATTAAAAAATAATATGTATGTGATAATTTGGCTGAACAGGCTGGGCATACTGTCTTACGTCTTCCTCCGTATCACTGTATGTTTAACCCCATAGAGCATTTGTGGAACCAAGTAAAATCAAAGATCAGAGCAGAAAATGTTACACCTACTTAAGTCCCAATGTTATAAATTTGATAAAAAATGTAATTACTAACATACCAGTTGAGAGCTGGAAAAATTCAGTACAGCATATTATAAAAATTGAGGACTCTTACATTTCTATACAAAACAACATAAATTCTATTGTAATTAATCTCAATGATGACTCTGATAGTGAAACAGAATTAGATTTAGATATTTAAATTAAAAATGTAATTATGTATAGATAATATAGTTATAAATTTATTAAAACTTTGCATATAAATTTCTTAATGTAATTTTAAGTTTATACCTACCTAAATAAACAATAAATTATAAATCTTTATATTATTAGAGTCCGTCCCTAATGTTCTGTCCTTTAATACCTACCGATCCGGCAGTTTTATTGCTGTCGGCAGGTATAATCCATAAATGAAGGCAAGAGCTAACACGGTATACTTTGAGACAAACTGTACTAGTTTTTATAAAGTTTTTTTTGTAATATTGTTCTACTTAATTAAAATAAAGTTATTCACATTTATGAATATTATGGACCACACTCTTATTAAAATGAATGTGGATTAAACAAATCGTAAGTATCGTCATTCCGATCCGGTTCTTTACCTGAGACATTCACCTTGTTTATGTCGCCAAGTTTGTCTTTCTCTAACATTCTAATTATAATCAAAAAATGCGATTCACCGCCAATAACTTAATTAAAACTTGTTTAATACGTGTAATAAAAGCAATTTGTTCTTATGAAGTGTATTATAATTTTTTTAAATAATTACGTATAATAGCTTAAAATTCTTACTAGAGGATGAAAGCGCACGCGCGAATTTAAAGTATTTTTATTTCATAAACCATACAGTGACTCACAGCTTAAGGTAGCAACTATTAAAAAGAAGTAACTTTTACCCGAGGCTTAATATTTTTATGTTTTACCTATCTATTATTGATCTATAATACCTTAGAAACGGAATATGTTATGATAGCAATAATACCTGCTATCACACCTAGGGCATTATAAGCGGGCATTATGATAATGCTCGCTTATAATGCCCTAATGCGCTAATATGGAAATTTTATTGCTTATCCAATTTTATTTCTCTCACAATAAAGATCAAGTTTATACAAAAAATAATTTTTTCTTTAAACAATACTAAAATTAAACTTTATTTCCAAAATAAAAATTACAATTTTGAAATGTCCCGGAAAATGTAGCTGATCCCACTATAGAATGGTCGGTGTTTTTGTGATGGTAGCAGCGGTGGTAGCACTAACGCTATTTTGTATAGAAGAACAGTCCATTAAAGAATTTTCAATAGTCGATACGGAATTAACCTCGGAATTAACTGAATTGGCAATCATTTTGGCTACTTTGTTTTTGGATGAAATACTTCTTCTATATATCCTTCAGCTACTGAAGAGCTTTTCCATTTCCCATGTTGTTTTAGCGTTTCAAACGAAGCACCTGCCTCAACAAGTAAAGTTGACGATGTGCGACGCAAACAGTGGCCGGTGTAAGCTTCTGCATTATCCAGTTTTAAAAATTTTGCGATCAATGTTGGGACGCTTCCTATGGTATTTTTTCCAATGGGTTGTACTGTACATCGACCCTTTCTATAGGTAAGAAAGAATCTTCGCTCCTTTATTCCAGCTGGTCTTAAAGTTGTGTACTTTTTTATTAAATTTAAAGCGCCTAAATCTTCTTCAATGATAGTAAAACTTTTGAAGTTGAAGTTTTAGTTTCTGGTACCTTTATAACCAAGACTGTTTCTCTATCTTCAATGTCATCAATGGTCATTTTGACCAACTCATCTCGTCTTAAACCTCCAAAAACACTCATTACCAATATGACTTTGTGCACCAAGTAGATATCATCAGGAGCCTTCTTAATAAATTTTAATATTTGTTCTCCTTCCAAAACTTTAGACTTCTTCGGGACGTATCCTTTCGACTTAACTTTTAAAAAGATATGAGACGATGGTATTGCGAAATGTCTATATTTTCATAGACCATCAACGTAGACCTTAGGGTGGAATACTTGGTCCAGAGAGAGTTCGGACTGTATTTTTCCGACTAAAAATAATAAAGTTTGTTAAACATATGTATTAAAATAAAATCAATAACTTACCAGTTCCTGGAAATATGCCATTAAAACGTTTTCGGTTATTTGAAGAATTGCGTTCGCATCTTTCCAAATACCAAATATGCCATACTCCCGATCATACTGTTGCCTTGATTTAACTGGCAAAAGATTTTCGGTCGCTTTTATGGCCTTTTCTCTTATATTTTGTGGAATTTCTTCCATTTTGAGCAAATCGTTAAATAAAAAATGCCAACTGACTAACTGACAGAAACATCAAAGTCAAACTTAACACCAGTCATTATCTACTTACGTATACAGGTACAGGTGCAACTTATTTTTTATATTGCGAATAAATAATGTAATTAGTCATTGAAACTCTTTTTTGGGTAAAACATAAAGCATTGTATGCACCACGGGCTTTACTGGACTATAATGCCCATCAGGTCGAAATCTAGCCCTCGGGCCAGAGGCCCTCGGGCTATTGTTCAGGGCATTATAGTCCCAGTAACGCCCTTGAGACATAAATAGCTAATTTGAAAATAACGACGAATTAAATTTATAGTTATTAAGGTATCAAGGGTATTGTAAGGATAATAACGCTTGAGGTCGATGGTGTGTTTCCCGAGGGCCAAAGGCCCTCGGGATATACGTTGACCGAAAGCGTTATTATCCTTAATACCCGTGATGCCTTCAACGTTTAATGTCCGACTAAATATTCTTTATATGAGAAAAATTTGAATGAATTTTGAATGTATTACTTTAAACCAAATCAAGTACTAGCATTTACCTGAAAAAATTGTCGAAACGTAATTGTGGTAACCATGGTTGTAAGTTATTTGTCAATAAGACAGCACATAACAAATAATTTTGCGATTGAGGCATAAAAATGTCCGAAGTAGTAGAAAATACCCATCTCCCCCAAGATATTTTAGTGAAAGCTGCTAAAGCTGAGCATGCGCTTGTGCCAGAAAAAACTAGGCGGATTTACGAGAAAGAATATTTCCATTTTGAGGCCTGGCTGACGAAACACTGCGTGGACCGTGTGGACGAAACCGTTTTGATGGCTTATTTTCAAGATTTGTCAGAGTCATATTCTCCAAATTCCTTTTGGACAAAGTTTTCAATGTTACGTAAAGAATTAATAGTTCATAAGAAGATAAGAAGTAATGAAAAGTTGATTTCTCTGCAACAGTTCCTAAAGCAACTTGGGAGAAATTATCAGCCTAAAAAGTCGAAGGTTCTGACTCGCGAACATTTTTAAAAGAAGGGAGGAGGACTGAAAAATATTTGGCAGATAAAGTTGCATTAGTGATAGGTGTATTCGGAGCTTGTAGAAGAGACGAGCTTGTGAAAATGAAGTTTTCCGATGTGCGTGATATGGGTCAGCATATATTTATTGACATTCCACAAAGTAAAAATGGGCAAGCAAGGAGCTTTTTGGTTATTGATGACAGTGAAATGTGCGCAACAAAGTTAATTCGGGACTATGTGTCTTTGCGACCTAAAAGTGCACCTATTGATAGGATTTTTATGTGCTATCGTGATGAACGATGTACTGTGCAGCCTATAGGTAAAAATACATTTGGAAATATACACTTTAAGATTGCTATATATTTGGGTTTAGATGCAAGGCGTAAAAGGTCATTGTTTAGGACGTACAGCGGCAACAATTCATTCTGATGCGGGAGGAGTTCGAGCTTAATGAGGTTAGGAGGCTGGAAAGTTCTTCGGTGACGAGGGTACGTGGATGATAGTGAAGCTCAAATAGGTAATGCTTCCTTGTAGTTGAAAGTATTACTTCATATTAAATATTAATTTGAATATAACCCTTTTGGTAATATTTGGGTTTACCTGATGCTTTAGGCTAAACAGGTCATTGTTTGATGTAAGCGGCAACAATTCTTCGATCGGAATTCCGAAGCTTAATGAGTTAGAGGCTGGAATCTAGAGACATGTACAGGGTGTCCTAAGTTCGAACCTCATCATTGGGATCTCGGCAACTTGAAGAGATACAAGGTCGGTTAAATTGGGGAAAAGTTGCGCAATTTGATGTTGATCAAAATGCCCCCCTAAAAGTTTAAAAACTTAAAATACTTCCGAAGAAAGTGAATATTTTTAAAACGGCTAAAAGAAATGTCAGCAAACAATACAGGGTATCCAAAAGTAATGGGACACAGTATCAGCAGTACCTTAGGTCAAAATAATGCAATTTACGTAAACTTGCCTTATCCAAAAGTTGATAACTAAGTTACAGGGTGTCAAACTTTTAATTTTGTTTTCGTTTTTTCTTAATTATTTCTTAACCAAATGACATAGCGGTACAAAATTTGGGAGTTTTGAGTTTTGTGCTCGTAGAGACTTTTGATCAGCGTGTTGAGAACTATCACTGTCAAAGTTTGAAAACAATTGGCCGAAACCAATTTTCTATAAAAAAATTGCGGGGTCCTTTAAAGTGCGTTTATCTCGAAAACGGTTGCTTCTAGAGTCTTAAATGAGGTATACATTTTTAATGCAAAAGAAATTATAGTAACTTTTTTTTAAAACAGGTCAATATACTAAGCTTAAAAAAGTTATGCCATCTAAAACAATTGTGGTAGGCCGTAGCTAGCGCCCTCTACTAGCAACCTGTAGAGAGAGACATCCTGTATCTTAGTTATTATCAATTTTTAGTTAGGGCAAGTTGACGTAAATTGCATTATTTCGACCTAAAGAATTTGCTGTTGCTCTGTGTCTAATTATTTGGGGACACCCTGTATTTTTTTAAAAGAGAATAAATAGACCTTTCATTCTAAACAAAAATATACAGGATATTTCATTTAAAAAAGTTAACTTATTCATTTTTTAAAACTTTTTGATGTTCATTTGTTTTTTTTGTTATGCTCAAAAAATAATAAATTAAAAACTATGAAAGTTTTCTTTAGGAAGTTTTTAACTGGATTTTGTGTTTAAAAACCATAAATTTGCATTTTCAAGATGTATTTTTTACGATTCATTCGAGTGGACCGTTATTGTATGATGCTATTTTTTTTTAAATTAACCGTAGTAAATTTAGTTTAAACAAACTATGAACGCTTTTATTAAACAATATTACAATGCATATAGGTCAAATTAAATTCTGTAAAATCTAGCATATCACGTTTTTACGTCATTAATGTGTCCAAAACCAATCGATTTTAATGATTCATTGTTAATTTTTCAGTTATTATTAGTTTTATGTCCAAAATCGTCAACAATATTTAATTCAAGAAATTTAAAATACTATATTTTAAGGATATTTTTTAATAAATGTTTATAAGATTGTGGAAGGCAGGTTGGTATGAATACAACAACCTGATGCAAATGTTATCTATCTAAGGTTTTTTTTCATATCAGGATCCAAACAAATTTCATACTCAGTAATTTTTCTGTGTGTCTGTGTGACTAGAGTTCGCAGACGCGTCAATTCTCTTTTTTTGAGAGAAATTGCTAATCGTGTTAATCAAAACAAAGCTTCTGTATTGAGATGTTGTCGAGCGTGGTTCCGAGAAGGCCGAAATCGACGAGTTAGAGGTACTGGACGCCAAAGACACAAGGGCAGCTGCGAGCCAGTGGTTTGATACTGTCTTTCGTACCGTCTTCATTTTGTACTAGCTCTGATCCCACAGCATCGTCGGCAACGATTGGTATGGATTAGGGAGATACTTGAATGGAATATGGATTAGAACTCAGTCGTGTTTTGCGATGAGTCCAGATTCTGTTTGGGCACATGATGGCCTGCAAGAGTAAGGAGAAGACGTGGTGAAAGACGGAACGTCAAATTTTCCATCGAACGGCATATTTATTGCACTGTGGGTGTTATGGTATTCGGTGTCTTTGCTTACTGCAGCAGGTTACGATTAGTGTTTATTTGAGGTAGCATGACTGCCCAGCGCTATATCTACGAAGTTATATAACCACATCTTCCTTTTTATGAAATTTTGCAAGATACACTCTTTTAGCAGAACAGTGCATGACCTCATGTCACACCTGTTAGACTTTTTAGAAGCTTACGGTGTAAATGTGCTTCAGTGGCCTCCTTGATCTCCAGACCTTTCCCTCATCGAGCATGTACGGGATATGATGGGAAAAAGGTTTTTAAATTCACCGCACCCTCTACAAACCTTGGAGGCTCTACGAAACCAAATTCAGATGGCCTGGCCTGGGATACAATACATCAAGAAGAAATCAATCACCTAATCCAATCAATGCCGCGACGACTTAACGAGGAACTTCGACACATAATTAATATTAAGTTGGGATATTTCAGCTATTTTGCAAAATTTTGAGTTCAAATTTTAATCAACTTCCATTTATTAGTAAAATAGTAAAAGTATGCTTAAAATTACAGCATTCCCAATATGTGTTGCATTTTCTATGTCACTTAGTATTTTTTAAAAGACCTAACGAGATATCAAAGCTGGAATTCTGTAAAAATACAAGGAAAGAGAATGTTAAAATAGAGGTAACTCATAAGTTTGTCACTAGTTTGAAAGAGATAGAGAAAAGAAATGTCAAAAAATTTGCTTACAAAATTGGACTCCAAAGGTCTGTTTGTTATTCAGAAATAGTGTACTCTATTTTACACTTTTTTTTAATAAGGGCTCTTATTCAAGGTGTGTTTTAGGACTTGGTGTCTATAAAAAACCTAAAATAGTGTAAACTATTTCGGAATAAAACAACAAACAGACCTATAGTTATGTACATTATATATTAAATAATCATAAAAACGTGTATTGTCATCACTCATCATTATCGAGAAATGTTAACGACTAACAAAATTGCAGGATGTAGACATATGTATTTATTCATTTATAAAAAAAAACCTGTTATTTGTAAAGAAATTAGGATATACGTAAAATTTATTTCAAATTTTGATGAACACGACCAAACGGATTCCTGTGATAAGATCTTTAATAAGTATAATAATATTTTTAATAATTACTGCTTACAATTATACGGGAGCTACTATTAATATTTCGGGAATAGCAAATAATAACAAACATTTTTAAATGAAAATGGCTTTATTGTTTCTCGAAATATTTGCCTTGATAATCAATACACTTTTGCATTCGTTCAAACCATTTGTCATAGCAGTTTTCCATTCCTCTTGAGACACCTCCAAAACATGGTTTTAAACCTCTTCGACTGCTTCTTCGGTGCTCAGTTAATCGTTGGCCGCGCAGTTTACCTTTGATGTTCGGGAACAAGAGGAAGTCATTGGGTGCCAAGTCAGGACAGTACGGGGGATGAGTCATCAATTCGATGTTTTGACTGCTCAAAAATCCACTTGTTTGACGAGATGTGTGAGAGCTCGCATTTTCATGATGAAGAATGATTCGTCTTTGGGGGTTAGTTTTACGAATTTCTCCGAAGACTTCCGGCAAACAAATGGTTGTGTACCACTCAGAATTGACAGTTCTACGTTGCTCAAGCGGAACAGTGGCCACATGACCCATTCGACCGAGTACAGGCGACCATTTGCTTTGTTGTGCTTCTTTCACGAACAACTTTTGTTGAATTTAGCACGTCTTGGAATACCGACACGGACAATTGCTGTTTTATTTCCGGCTCATAAGCATATATCCATGATTCGTCACCTGTCACGATTTTATACACGTTTTCGAAGCACCACGGTTGAACTTTTTAATCGTTTCCTTACACTACTTAACGCAAGCCTTTTTTTGGGTTGTAAAAAAACATGATTTTAAAAAAAAAATCAAAAATCGCGATTTTAAAAAAAAAACATGATTTTTTTGATTTTTTTTTGTAAATAGCACAATCGAAGTTTGTAACGTGTCCTTATTCTTAAACATTCTCCTATCTCCTAATATTTTTCGTATTTATAAACTCTTATATTAAATATTTACCGCGAGAAAGCACTTGCTTTTTCTTGAAAATTCCTGTCAGAACACGCAGATTTACCGGTCTACATAAAGGGGAGGAACGCGGACGGGCATCATTTCCTAGTTAAGATCTGTGCGCGCGAGCATTGTTTTTACGGCTAACTGAAAATTTTGATATTGTGTAAAATATAAAATATAGTTTTTTGAATATGTCGTTTCGAAGAAGTGGTAGAAAGAAAGACCTTATCTGGCAGTTTTTCAAAGAAAAATCGGGGAAAGCGGAGGAAAACCGGGATGTCGCGCTACATGTAAAAATGTAATTTGGAAATGCAAGGATTGGTGGAGAGGATGAAAAAGCACTGGGAAAAATGTAAAAATGTAAATAATGAAGACATCGATACTATCGATACTTATAGTGACTCGTCATTCTCGTCGACGTTATCACAATCACAATCAGTTTTAACCGTAAGTACCTTTTTATTATTTGTTAATTTTTAAAAATGGTGTTGAAATATTTTTCCAATTTTCCATGTTTGGAAATTTTTAAAAACTTATTTTTACAACAATGTGATCAATGTGTTGGTTTCTGGTGTACTTTATGTGTCACGGAATTTCACAATTTTGAAAATGCTTTGGAATTGATACGTTTTTTAACACTAAACACTATTTGCAACAAAAATTCTTGGATGAACAATATTTTCTGAAAAAAATACATTTTTTTTATTTTTTATCCAAATAACTATTAAGGTATGTAACTATGACAACACAACACCTTTTATTTCTCAAAAAAGTGGCTCATTCAACGATTTCTTATTTTTGCTTTAAATTAAATCGATTCTATTTGACGGGCTCTATCAAACCAAACTAGAAAAATTATAAAATTCCGTGACACATAAAGCGCACCAGACCCAATGTGTTTTCTTAGATACTTTACATACATCTATCATCTATGGACAATTGAAGCCTCATATTGTTTTTTTTAATTGCAGGTACAACGTACTTCAAGCATAAATACGTCACAAATTCAAACTGAACAAAACTTTCAGCAAGCAAGTACGTCGCACTTAGTTTCCCCTTCAATCCCAGTAAACAAAAAAAGAAAAGAATGTAATACTGACAATACTGAGATTACTGACACAACATCTTCTGGATCTCTGATGTCTTTTGTTGTACGTACTAGTAAGCCTGCCAAAAATGAAATTGATAAGCAGATTGCCAGACCCCTCTATGCAACTAATAGCAGTTTCATCTGCCTGGAGCAATCCGAAGTTAAGAAAGCTATAGCACTACTGCGACCTGGATATGTACCGCCCAGTCGAAACGATGTGTCAGGCAGACTGCTTGATCAAATATATACTGAAGAAAGAAGCAAATGCTTTAAGGGGTTGTTTAGAAGTAACGTTTGTCTTTCACTCGATGGATGGTCTAATGTGCATAATTAACCCATAGTATGTGCAACAGTTACTGCAGAAAATGGCTCCTCCCTTCTATTCGACACTGTAGATACAACTGGGCATCCACATACATCCGACTACCTAACAGAAATTGCAGCAACCCTTATAAACAAACTAAAAACCGAGTATGATTGTACAGTGAGTAGTTTCGTGACAGATAATGTTTGCAATGCGAAATGAAATAAAGGCACCTGATAAATTCAATGTAATAGCATATGGCTGTGCCACACATATACTAAATTTATTATGTAAAGATTTGGAAATCGTTGATATAAAAGAGCATGTAGTCCAAATCGTAAAGTACTTTAGGAACAATCATTTTGCATCTGCAACATGCCAAAGAAGGAGGCAAAAAACTAGTCATACCTAGTGATGTTCGATGGAACTCGCTTGCAGACTGCTTGCAAGTATTTACCGAATCATGGCCCATACTTTTTAGAATCAGTGAAGAACACAAAGAAAAGATTGCCAGTATTATCAGGGAAAAAATTTCAAACATTCATTTAAAGAGAAGTGCTGAAGATTACCTCAAAATTCTTAAGCCAATTTCCATTGCCATAGATAGGTTGCAAAAGACCGACGCCACTATTTCAGATGTTGTAGAGCAATTTAAAATATTAGAAGATTACTTTGAAGAAACTAATCTGACATTACATCAACTGCAAAAATTTAAAAATCGATATAATATGTGTATAACCCCGTATCATTTGCTGGCATTTCTTATCGACCCAACGAAAACACAAAGTTTGACATATACTGAAAAAAATATTGCATTACAAACTGCAAAAGAACTGTATCCAGATAGTGGTTTATTACCACTAATCATCAAATTTCTTGCCAAATCAGAGCCTTTTAACGATATTATGTTCCAAGATGATATCCTGAAAAGCGTAAAACCTATTGACTGGTGGAAATCACAACGAAACGCAGATATTATTGAAAAAGAATTTCCCATAATTACACAACTGCTCTGTGTAGCTGCTTCGTCTGCATCAGTAGAGAGGATATTCTCAACATTTGGTTTAGTGCACTCTAAACTACGCAAGCGATTAGGACTGAAAAAGCTGCCAAACTAGTGTTTCTTTACAAATATTACAATTAAATTTGTTTTTTGTTTTGAATATTTTCTGCAATAATACTTCTATCTATGTGTTCTTGTGTTCTTGTAATAAATTAATTTACTATACTAACGTAATTTATTTTTGTTTCGATTTTTCTTCATAACCCAAATTATTTTTTTTGATTTTAATCATGATTTAAATTTAAAAAAATCAAGTGATTTAAATCGTGATTAAAATCAATTGATTTAAATCCTTGCAACCCTGTTTGAAAGATTGATAAATTATGGGGTATCCAACGAGAACAAATTTTTTCACAGCTAAGTGTTCATGCAAAATCGAATGCATTAGCAGTTCACGCACTGCATCGATGTTTTGTGGCACAACAAGCGATTTTGGACGACCTTCACGGAATTCGTCGGTGACGGAACTACGACCAAGATTGAATTCACCATACCAGCGATATAATGTGGTTTTTGATGGTGCTTTATCGCCATACAAAGAACTGAGTTCATCGACACATTCTTGTTGAAATAATCCACGTCGAAATTAGTGAAAAATAATCCAACGAAAAACGAAAACCTTCTCTTGAAATTTCCATTTTTTCTGTCAAATTAACTCGCTGTAAACAAAACAAATAGCACCTGTACATTAAAACGTTGTGAGTACGTTTATGCTAAAAAATGTCAAACTTTATTCTGGTGTTGCCAGATTTTAGCTATTGACATTAGTGTTGCCAGTTTCCGAAATAAATAGTTCCCTTCGTACAGAATGTCAATTTAAAAAGGTACCACCTTCAATATGTCAGCCACCTATAGAGAATCAGAAAATAAAATAATAAAGCACGTTAACTTTGTTTTTTAGAGGGACATTGTATATGCTTGTTTTCAATTAAATTATATCAACCCTTTAGGGGTGGTAAAGCAACCCCTAAAATTTTAAAAGGGAAGGGGGTTGAGTGATACCTTGTTTTAAAGAGTATTAAATTGCCTTTTTTAAAATACCATACACTTGATCTTTTTTTAGTAATTTCAAAAATAATAAGCAAAAAGTGTTAATTAGTTAAGATACGTAGAGCAATAAAAGATAATAAATATAAAAACATAAATTATAAACCTTCCACCCCCGAACTCTACCAAGCATCAGTAACTGCTCCCCTCGGTCGCTCTGACCATGGTTTAGTCACCGTATCATACTCCACACATTCGAAGGCAGCTAAACGCATGCTGCCACGAACCGTCTGGCACTACAACTCGGCCGACTAGGATGGTCTGAGAGATTTCCTTGCCAGCTACCCTTGGGATCCTACCTGCTTTTCTACTCACGATCCTTCCGAAATTTGTATACAAATTACCGAAACAATTCAACTAGGCATTGAGACCTATATTCCCCACATTAAAAAGAACCCCATAACTTTAAATCACAAACCGTGGTTTTCTAAATCCTTTGACAAAGCCAGACTTTTAATTCAAGCCCACAAAAGGTTTTTCCAAAACCTAGTCCAAAAACAGAAGCAAAAGACCGTTTTAACAGTCGGATTAAAGATAAAGTTCTCTCTTGCAGCAGTAAAGCTTTCTGGTCCTTTGCCAAAAATGTTAGTCAAAACTTCTGCCCAAATTCTTTTCCACCTTTAATCTCTGAAGATGGACTGTTTCTATCTCCAAAGGAAAAGCCAAACAATTTGCTGCCAATTCTACGCTTGATCCTCCTATTAATCTTCCCCTCCCAACAGTTGCCCCTGTTTCTCATAAAATGTCCATTTTTAAAGTCAAACAGATCAAGGTATTCTTTCTTCTTTAATACTAAAAATCATCTGGGCTGGATGGCATACCAGCAATCGTCTTAAAAAAAATGTGCTCCCGAGCTTGCACCCATCCTAACTCGCCTCTTTCGAATCTCTTACGACACGAGCATTTTCCCGGAGAGCTGGAAAGCTGCACGTGTGCAACCTGTCCCCAAAAATATATGCAAAACTCTCCCTTCCAACTATAGACAAGTGTAATGGAAAAATTCATTAATTCCCAAATCTTAAAGTACCTGGAAAACACTAGATCTTACATGATAGACAGTATGGATTCCGTCACAGAAGATCTATAGCTGATCTTCTTTCCTTTGTCTCACACAACTGGAACAAGTCCCTTGAGTTACTTGTTCTTCTAACTTCCTTCTTACGGTCTTTCACCTAAGCTTTGCTCTTGGCTCTCCAGTTTCTTTCTAATCGACGTATATCAGTTACTGTAGATGGTCATTCTTCCAGCTTCTACCAAATTAATGCTGGGGTGCCCCAGGGATTAGTGCTGGCACCCACGCTGTTTCTTCTACACATTAACGATCTTCTCTCTTCCACAATCAATCCCATTCATAGTTTTGCTGACGATAGTAGCGGTACAATTTCTTAAGCCACCATGTAATTTTGATTTGGAAAACAAGCGCAGGTCAATGCAGATATCTCTTTCACAAGACCTCAAACTTATCTTGGATTGGGGCGCCAAAAATCTTGTTCAGTTTAATGCCTTAAAAAAGAATTACCCTAACTTTTACCAACCACCACATTGACAAATTTTGAGGCTTTACTTTGACGTACATCTACTTAAAAATTACAGGTTTTATAACAACAATGACGCAAGGCGAAAATAACAATGATAACAATGTACCCATTAATTTGCAGTCATACCATTCCAGTGTATCATTCTGTATCATTAAAAAAAGATAACAAAAAATATGCATATTATTTTTTATGGTTGAAAAACAGTTAGTGGTATTTATCGAGTTCCGTCCACGTTTCATAACGTGCTCGCGCCGGGAATATCGCGGAATATTGAACGTGTCATACATATTTTGATAGTGAGTTTTTAAGGATTTGAAACTTTTAAAAAATGTAGATTTCGGAAATATTTGCTAAGAACACAGGCCCACAAAAAAAGTGGTTTGTGCTGGGTGTCGAGCTAAGATTTTCGGGCGTAATTTTTTCCGCTGAACACGAATCTGAAGTCCAAATTGGTCAAACAGCAAAAAATCGAAAAAGAGCGCAATTTCAGATATTTACGATTTTTTTTTGTTTAAAACGCCAATATTTCAGAAAGTATAAATGATACACAACACTTTATAGGGCATAAACTATGTATTTTTACAAGAACTTTATTTTAAGTTAAATAACCTTGTCTAAATGCAATATTTTTCGAGTTATAATGAAAAAAACGAAATTTCAGGATTTTTTTAAGGCATACCCCTGGAAAAAATTTGAAAATTAAAATTTCTTTATTTTTGGATTTTTTCTGCAAATGTTAAGTAATTTGGGATTCAAATAAATAAAATAACAGATTTATAAGAAAATTAATAAAGCAATATTTTTTTCCATTTTGGATGAAATTTTTTGTCAAAATTAAATTTTCGTTTTTATCTCTTTATTATTTATTTTATGAAACATGTTTATACTTGGTGGTGCGTCGTCGAGCGGAACATAGAAAATTCCATGTAAATTTGAATTATTGAATTGAATCTTGAATTATTCAATGAAATGTAATTGCAAAATTACCAAATTTTCGGTTCAGGTAAAACCAAACAGGCACCACAGTAAAATGAATATTGTCCCTGACATGAGGAAAAGTGTCAATAAATCAGTAACAGTCGGTATTTTAAAAAAATATGAATTATCCAATTGACGAAAAAGTATTCATAATTAAGTGGTATTATGCGGGAAACAGTTTTAGAGCAGTATCTGAAATATTTTCAGTTTATTTCCCTCCCAAAAGCCCATTACTTATTGTCAGTAAGTTCGAGTCCAAAGGTAACGTAAGAAATAATTGTAAATGTTCCACTCAGGATATTGAAAATAGAGCCGAAGAAGGAGAGAACAAAGATCATAATATTCTACTGAGTGTGGAGAAAAACAAAATGGTTAGTACGAGGGTTCTTGGACAAGAAGTAAATAAACATCATACACCGGTATTGCGTACTTTGAAAAAACACAAATATTATTCGTATAAAATCGAAAAATATCAAGAGCTGCAGAAAGGAGATGAAGAGCGAAGAATGGCATTTTGTTTTGAAATGATGAAAAGAGTAAATAACGATAGGAATATTTTAAGAAATATTTGTTTTACCGATGAATGTGCATTCACCCTCAACAATAAACCAAATGTTCAGAATTGCCGGTATTGGAGGACAAAAAAATGAACATCGCTTTGTTCATACTCGGACACAATATCCCCAAAAAACAAATGTATTCGTAAGAATTATCGGACACCATATCATTGGACCCTTTTTTATGGACTATAACGTGACAGCAGAAATCTATTTGGACTTATTTCAAAATCAAATTGGATCCACCTTGGAAGAAGTTGTTCGGGAAGATCAAATGATCTGGTACCAAATGGATGGTTGCCCCACCCATATAGCCGGTATGGTTAGAGAGTACCTGGAAAATAATTTTAACACAATATTATTGGTCCACGGTATCGGATATTTTGGCCAGTCAGGTCACCTGATTTTTCACCGAATGACTTCTTTCTGCTATTTAGTGGAGTAAAATTTGGAAGGAAAGTCGCTTAGTTATCGAGAAAAAAAACCGGCGTAGAACCAAACCAGACTTAGTGGGATTCTTTAATAAGGTAATCGTGTACACGAAATCACTTTTTACGACATTTTTTAGTGGTCGAGAACTTTTTTATTTCGAAAAAACCCGAAAAAAATCGGTTTTCAATAAAACACGTTTTTTAGCATCTCCACTGCTATATCTCTAATAATATTCATGCTATCAGATTAAATTTTTCTTTAGATTAAAGTAGACACAATAGCGCTTCGAACAACGTCCGACTTGAAGCTAATTTTTTTTTGTTAAATTTTTCAAATAGTTCGAAACTCAAAATTGTTATTTTTAGTAGCGTAATTTTAGGCAATCGAGAAAAAAGTTTATTATTGAAAATTTATATATACATGCTGCGTACAAATTGTAGCTAATATTTAAAAAAAGTTTTTAAAACAAAAATTTTTCAGATAACTGTTATAGTATTGAGTCAGTGATATTTTTTTTAACGGCATATTTTTGCGCGCTTGGCTTAGCGAGCCGGCCGATTGCAAAGATCTTACGGTGGTGGCTGCTTAGGTTGTTTAGAAAAGGAAAATTTTAAGTATCCAAAACAGGTGGGTAGATTTTTAAACCCATACAAAAAATAGCAATTATTGTTATTAATTACCCGCCTAATTAGTAGGTTTATTAAACTTTTTTTATTGGTTGCTGGTAAAGAAAACCACCCACGGGATTTGTTATTTTTTGATTAAATTAAAACTTCATAATTTTTGAAACATTTTTAGCAACATTGCGGATGCCTTATGTTTTTTAAATAAATTTGAGAAATATAGTACATAAAATATAGACTAGGGCTTCGTTAAACGTCCTTTTTAAACAGGAATATATAATTCCTCTTTTTTTCCATATAAAGAGATTGTACGATGACGGCCTTTGACATGTCTAAATACTGCTTGAATAAGCAATGTTACCACACTTTTTGTAATAATTTGTTATTATTGAAGGTTGTTTTTTATATAAAAAAAACTAACCAGAACCAACAAACAACAACTTTCAAACTATTACCTAGGTTTGGTTAGTTTCGGTTAGGTTTTCCTCTTTAAATTGTAATTTTTTTTAATTATAAATGCGCCGTTCTGGTCGGTCATAATTAGTGCTGGTTAGTTAAAGCGGCTTTTTATTTTCCCTAATTATATTTGTAACTGGCTCAATTTTCAAATATTTTTGATTTAATGAAAATTATCCTAATGATAATGGCAAAGTTTTTTATTATAAATTAATAATATTTCCGTTTAGCAACAGTGTAAACGTCTTGAAGCGGTGCATGTATTTATACATGTAAATCGTAAATAGTTGAAATAAAATGTGAAATAATGACCAATTCTTAGAATTTTTATTGCGCTTTTCTTGGTGAAAACTACATCATCCGCATTTTTTTGCCTTAAATAATAATACTTAAAGTATATTTTATATTGCAAATTTAAAAATCGTCCAATTCCGTGGGTGATTTTCTTTACCAGACCCAAAAACGTAATATGTAAGGAGTTATTTAGACGCTTTATTATTAGCATTTTTTGTAAATTTAATCCATTTCTGCCTCAAAATCTTTAATAATGTTATTGCAGGAACGAGATTTACACTCCTTACCACATTTTAGGCCTTCTTTCACACAAATACATGTTGAAAATTCAATTTTGGGTTGACATAAAGCCTTCATTACGTATTATGGCAGCAGCTCTTAATAAAGTTTAAATTTTGGACATTTCTTTAAAGAAAAGATCTATCTGAACTCACTACCAATACCGCAGAAGAGGTAGATATTGTCGAACTATTTTAGGATAGGATCGGAAACCGTTTTCCTATTTTTGTGCGATTTTATGTTTCTTTCAGAGATGTAGTGACTGTAAAATAATTTATAATATTTCTCATCAAACGCAAATAAATCTTCATAGCCACGTAATTTAGATATCATATTAATGTCATTTCTATTCCTGGCAGCTTTATTATTGTTTTAATAGGTAGCTTTTCTACTACCTAAAAAGATTCAGTACTATGTAAAAAAATAAATACCCTAAACATTATTTATAAGGATAAAATTGAACTTCGTACTTTGTTTCAGTACAAAATATAAACTAATATAAAGGTACCAACTATACTATGTAGGTACATAATAATATTTAAATTACTTGTTTAAGCAGATTTTTATTTAACTTTCCTTCTTTTTATTTTTACTATTGTTGCTAAAAAAAACACATTTTTCTAATATTGAAACTATCGCATTTAAGTTTAGTGTCACAATAATTTGAAGGCGCCACTGTGTGATTGCCAATTATGATAATCGTTTTGAGAATCTGTGTAAGATTTACGACAGTCTTTATGATATTTTATTTTAATTTCGCAATTTAAAATATCATTTTTTTGACAGAATTCCTTTTGCTATACTGTCCTGTCTTTTTTCAGCACTTGATAGTAATGATAACAACCCTTGTATTCTAGGTCTTTGTAAAACAGATTTGTATCCATCATACACAATTATCTTACAAATAATTCGCTTCATTGTTTTAAAATTCTAAATACATACAGCACACTTTAAATTTCGACAACCACCACTACTAATGTATTACTACGCACGCTATCCGCATGCGGGGCTATTGGGTCCCGATAAAACTTTTTTACGTCTAAAAAAAAAATCGCTGTTGCCAAACGATACGCTCTAGGAAAAAATTTTTTTTTCAAAAACTTTTGGTATTAGTTGGCTATATTTTCTTCGGTGCATGTATGAAAATATTTTCAAAAATAAAAACGTTTATCGATTGGTGAAAATTTCAATACAAAAAATATATATTTTCAGTTTATCTGATTTTTAAAGGAATGAAAGTGCAAATTGTGCCCAAACAGTTTATAAGGTTAAAAGCGCTACAGTGTGAGCTTTAATTTGAAACAAAAAAATTTCTGGTATCTTTGATAGTTTTAAAGTTATGGCGGTGGAAACGAAAAAAAATATATTTTTTTTAAATTTAAAAAAAATCACTTTTTATTAATTTAAAAAGTTCGAGACACAAAAAAATGGCGTAAAATACGATTTCATGTGCCCGGTGACATACTCAAAGGAACCTAACTGGTTTGACCTGGTTCTACGCCAAAAAAAAAAAAACGACACGATAGACTCACGAAATCACTCCGCTAATTGGTTTAATTAAAATCTAGTATAATAAAATTATTTTTTTAATGGTCGATGGTAATAATTGTTATTAGTTAAACTTAATTGTTACATAAAATAAAAGGTTTAATAAAAAAATAATGTTAACGTGTCTTTTACTTTGAATGTAATGGTTGTGAGATTGATGAAACAAAAAAAAAACACATTCCTTGTATTCGACTGTGCGTCAGATTTGACAAAGCCTTATAACAAATTGTTTGCTGGTGGCTGGTGTATGTTTGGTTTTACCTGAACAAAAAATTTGGTAATTTTAAAATTACATTTAGTTGAATAATTCAAGATTCGCTTATTAAAATTTTTTGAAACTTGGCAGAGGGTTTGTCAGATTGGTCTCTTCAAAAAGTTATTTTACATTTTTTCTGTAAAATGTACAGGGGAGCCAATAATTGACCCTTTACATGGGATTTCCTACGTCCGCCCGGCAACGCACCACCCGGTATAACTTTTTTATAGACAATTTAAAAAGCTTTTTTTTGTTTTATAGGATTGTTTGTACCTCTTGAAGTTTAAATAGTTGTAGTCCAAACATTCCGTGATAGCAGGTTTCTACCGGTAAATGTACCTTATTTAGCGGAAAAAAATACACCAGAAATCTTAGTCCGACACCCAGACACACCACTTTTTTTGTGGACCTGTGGAATCGTCCGAAGGTTCTGTTAAGAATATAACAATATTTTAAAATTTCATAAAAAACATTGTAAGAGTTAAAAATTAATATTTTTTATGTTAGTTCAATTCAGTTATGATGATTATATTAGAAAAGGTAAGATTTGGGGTTTCCCCTTCCTTACAGAAGAAAAAAATGTAACATAATACGACGGAAAAACCCACAAAAATCAGCATTTATTAAAACTAACATAGTATCCGTTTAATGATAACTGATATTATAAAACTACTCTAGGTCTGCAAGCAGGTCAAAAAACATAGAATAATATATTAAGCAAAAGGTTATAATAATCTTAACTTAAACTAACTTAACTGAATATAATGACATTATTTTTATTTCTGTTTCCTCTAGATCTAGGGAAGTAAAGTTTTGTTCTGCGATGGACGATGAAACTACAAAGTAAAAGTGGGTAAA
>JAHBCN010008912.1:37152-47667 GCA_019359885.1 Listronotus oregonensis | reverse complement strand
GCGCCCAAATTGGCAAATTTATTATGCAAAAGCTATCAAACCGAATTAAAACAAATTTATTGTAATTTTTTATTATGGTATGATGTTTTCATTTGGCCGAATAGGAAATCCTTAAAAAAAATTAAAGTTTTTAACGCAAAAGGGTAATTCAATTTTTTTTTTTAATAAAATTTTTTCTCTAAAACCCTACTTACAAAGTTACAAGATAAGCGATTAACGTTAAAAAAATTCCGTGTTCTTTTACATTTTTATATTTAGCAAATGTTCCGGACCTTTCTGGAGGGAGCCTCCCCGATTCTTGTTATTTTCATTTCCTAAGTGTTCCCAAGCAAAATATGGCTACCACCTCGTACATTCAAAAAGTTATAATACATAAAAAAAATAATATAATACCCCAGTAAATAAGGGATAAAGCTGTAAATAAATCTTCAGTTTCCCTTGGTGCAATTATAGGTCTTGGGATGCTTTTGGCGAAAACAAGTTTATCAACATTAACAGGGGGAAAAGGGGGAAAAATCCCCCTAAAGGGAAACGTTTTCCGCTAATATCTGCCAAAATATCAAATTGTAAAATTTTTTGTTTAAACAAAAAATTGATATTTTTCAGAAAAGGGACCCAAAAAGCCCTCATTTAATTGCCACCGCTGAATGCCGCTATCTTCTGGATTCTTTTATAAGCGGGCGGACGTTGTTCCATACTGGGGCAATAATGGCAAATCATTCAAAGTTCATCGGAAGGGGAAAACCCCTCCCTTTCATTGCATTGGGTCCTTTTTGATTTTTCAAAAATTTAAAAAAGCTGTAAAAAATTTTTTTTTCACAATAAAATATCTCATTAATTTATTAATATTTAAAAAAAATAGTTTCTTATTATTTTTTTTTTTATAATATCTTTTGTTCAATGATCCCAGAAAATTTCCTTACCATTTTTTTGCGTTTTGATTAAAAATTTTTTTGCCCATCTGAAAGCCGTTTAGCCACATCTATCCAGTGTGGAATGTTAGGGTTTTTTTCGACGGCCGTTTTTGCAAAAATATTTGGTGTTGCGAAAAACCGTAAGGACGTTTTTTTTGTAGATTTTGAGATGATCTTTATTTTTTGTCTAAAAAAATTCTCTAACCCTTTTTTGGCTATTCCGGGAAACTGATTTCTGGGACTTTGACCCTTTTTAGCGGTTTCCCCACCGGGGCGTGAAAACCCTTTTTTCTCGCTCAAAAGCATTGCGAAAACCTAAAATTGCGCCACAAATGAAAACTGTACAGTTTTTTACAGCTTTGGGACTTTCGGGTCTTCAGTTACTGAACTGAAGTAAATGCTGAAAAATCAATAAAAAGACTTTTTTAAAACTTTTATTCTTTTTAGGCAAAATCATTAGGAAAAAGAAAATTTTGGGGTATTAGTTTTTTACTTTCAATCTTTAAAAACCAAATTTTTGGAACAATTTAATTAATTATTGAAAAAAAAAAAAGTACATCAGTTCACGAATATTTGTTTAAAAAAGAACAGGAAGAAATGATTAAGGAGGGTTTGGAGGGCCCCAAAATAGAATATTTTAATAATATGTAAGTTGTAATGTCAGAATATTCCCCAAATTTTTGTTTTAAAAAGCCTTCTGGGCTGTTATAAAGATAACAAATACTTAAAATGGTGATCTTGCCAGGAATACAACGGCCGTCATATGAAAATTTATTGTACTTCGAATGAAATTCTAAGTCATAAAACCTTTAAACCCCAATTCATGGCATTAGCAAAGTACGTCCTTATCTAATATATTTTATCCAATATAATATGTATACCGGTGTCATGGTCAGAAAAGCTATTGCCCTCTCTTACTATCTGTATTGAATACATATAAAAGCAGCAAGGACGTATGTTTAATTAGATCACCCCGGGGGGTCCGTTAACCTTATGTTAAACTTTAATACTACAAATATTTTGGATTTCAAATTAATTATTGTATATTTATTTGACTTTAACTTTCTAATAATTGTATTTGTCTGTACAACATTATTTTAAATTGTTTGTAAGAAATACAATCTACCGCGTCTTTTCTACCAGAGTTTTACAAAAAGTTTTATTTTAAGGATGCAAAATTTTAAAAAATACCATTAAAGTTGTATTGGTGATATAGTCTAGGACGAATCGGCGCCTGAGTACTGAAAATTATTTGACCTTAATTTTTTTTTAAGACCCTATGATGATAAAAAACCTTTCCGGGGTAGGGAAAATTTTGAAAGTTTGGAAACAAGAAATTGATATTGTCCAACTGGTTTTTTTTATTCTCATTGAAATAGAAATAAAAAAGGCCCCATGATTTTGATAAAAATAATATTTTTTAATATAATTTTTTTAAAGAAAAATCCCAAAAATTTTGGGGATTTTTCCCATTTGAGCCTTCTGCGGTATCTGGCGGTCTCTTAAAACATCTTTTGGGTAGACAGACAGTTTCAAAGCTGGGGGATACAAAACCGGACAACGGAAAAAGTTCATTAAGCCCGCTCCCAATTTAATCGGACCTACTGAGCCACAGCCGTAAGGTCGAAAAGGGTAAGGTGGTCCTAACGGACTTGAAACCACAAGCCCCTGGAAAGAATAAACCTGGTAGGATAGCCGTGGGTTTGGGGGCGGAAACAGCCTTACATGTGTGGTGCCATTGCCAAAGAGGCTTAGGGGTTTCTAGGCTTGGGAGGAGAAGCCAAAACCGGGTTTATGGGTGGATGTCGAGATCGGGGGCTAGTTAAAAGAGGGCTTGGCAATCCTAAAGAACGATAGGAGAAACCACAATAAACTGGTAAGGTTATGGTAGGTCGCCATCTCCCCTCAATTAATCTAATCTAATCTTAACCCATGAAAAAATTTTAAAAATAAAAAATAAAATAAAAAAAATATATTTTTTTTTTATTCTTTATACAGTAGTTAATATCTTAAATTAAATTTACATTTTTTTTTTTTTAATCGTTTTTTTATTGTTTTTAACGTCAAATACGTGCCCCCTTCCTTTAAGCCCCTCCCTTCTTTTTCAAAAAAATATTAACTTTATCAAAATTGTTAAAGAGACAATGTTTTCCAATTAAATTTTCTACAATTTGTTTTATAATTTTTTTCAAAATTAATTTTACAAAAAGTTAAAAACTTGTGATACAATAAACAACTAAAAACAGTATAAACAAAAACAAATCTCAATATAGGATATTATTAATTATTTATAAAGAATGAAAAAATTTTTTTTTTATGTTTTTTTTTTTTTAAATATTTTTCATGGTAAAAAACAAATTTGAGTTTTTTCGAATTTAAAACAGTTCATATCTTAAAAAATATTAACATCAAAAAAAGTCGGATCTTTTTTATTTGTATTTCAATAAAGAATATTAAAAAAATGCCCGGTTTGGGGAAATCAATTCCATGCAATTGTTTAAACAATTTCGGTTTAAATGATATGGCCCAGGTGGCCCCCTGGCACTGTTTATTATCATGGGAATTTTAAAAGGGATCGTATAAAAAATTGAGGGGGAAATTTTTTTTGGTACTTATGCCCGATTTCTCCAAAACTAATATTAAAAAAAATGCAAAATGAATCATTGCTCTTCTTGCCATGGCTTGAAAAGGGGCAAGTTTACCCCTTGGAAAACCATTTAAAAAAGTGGGGAAGGTCAATTCCAAAAGATCAACAATTCTTGGAAGAAAAAAAAGTAAACAACATTGTTTGGCATTAATATATTGGGGGGCAAAAAAAGGGGTATTCTTGTAAACACATTGCCGGCAATTTTGTTTAAAGAATGAATAAAAAACTCAGGAAATAATATTTTTCAATGTTTATGGCATTGCACCATAAATTACATTTTATAAAATCAGTTCTTTTTGTTAAAAATTATTTTTAAACCCGGAAAACTATTTTTGTTTATTATAAAAGTGACAAAAGAATGTTTCTTTGATCCCTTGGTTGCTGTTGATCAAGTTGTTTACAAAACTTATTGAATAATAAATACAAAAAGATTAAAAAATCATCAAGTGCCTACAACATGATTTTAATTTTTTTTTAATCGACTTAAAAATAACTTTGTTGTCGTTTGAAATTTTAAATAAATGTTTATTTTTAAATGATTTCCTATTTTAACAAAAACCAATATTTTTGAAAAATTTTATTACATTTTCAAGATAATTTCCGGTTTTGGTTTGAAATCTGGCAATTTGTTTGTTTTCAAAAAAAAAACAAACAGATCACTATCCAAAACACCCTCCTACAAACTGGCGTTGCGTTAATTCAGTTTTTAGTTGTTCCCCAAAGATCATATGCCAGACTTTTCGTTAATGAAATATTTTTACAAGCTTTATATTCAGTGTACCACTGGTTGTTTAAAAGTTTTATCGTTTGGCGCGAGAGATGGCGCTATTAGGTTAGTCATTTTATTTTTCTAAAAATGGTAATAATTTTTATAAACACATGTAAACTTTCATGTAGATCTGTTAATTCATTCGTGTATAAACAATTGCTTAAACTTGCGTGTCAGAGGCAGGCTTCCGGAAAATGGAAAAATTTAAATTAAAATTAAAAAAAAAAAAAAAGAATGAAGATGAAGAAGAAAACACATGAAAAGAATACTACTAGTTTATATAAACTTTTTTTATTCCTAAAAAAACTGGTTTACAGAAAAAAATAATCTCGAAACCATCTCAAAATTCAGTGAATTAAAGTACAAATTGTTAAATCCCCATTTTATAATTCGTTCCCCCCGACTTTAACTGTTTTAGATGTCATAACATTCCCCATGGGAATTTATTCGCCTTTTTGATTCTCATTTCAGGGATAGAATTCATCAATCACAAGATGCTGGAACATGACTTTAAAGTTAAGGAAAAAATTTAAATCAAAAAATTTTTAAAAAATTTAAAATTTTTTTTTTTTTGAACAACATAAACAAGTTGTATACTTATTATTTATTACAAAAATAATTTATTTTTTAAAAAAATTTTTTTGATTTGGCATTTTAACTAAATGTGTATTTATTTTTAATTATCCTTTTCCCTTCAGTCTTTAAAAACCAATGTATTTTATATTTAGAGTATTGTCAATTTTAGCATAAAACAGTTCTATTTTATAAAGAACCCCTTCAAAGTGATATGTATTTTAAAAAATTGACAGTGTTTTTTGGTCACCCCCTTGTTTAATAGATAAAAAAATGTTCCAAATAGTTTTCAGTAAGTTATAAAATAATCTAACCATATACCCCCAAAAAAAAGTTTTTTTACATTATAATCATTAAAAACTAGGAATGGGGTCTTATTTTTTTCTGGAACACAGTGTTTTGTTTTTTGATAGGCCCCTCCCCCCCCCCGTATAGATCCTGTTTTTGCGCCAATAGGGGGGGGGCGTCCATTAATTACGGGGCATTTGGGGGAGAAACGAAGGCCTTCATTAGCCCCCGAACCAACAATGTACTGTCAAACTACGGAGAATCGGGTAAACCCTTTAAAAATCAAGCGGTACTGTACACGGGAAATGCGATTGAAAAAACCCGCCGCGGTCTAGCGGAAGCGCCGAGTGCCCATGTGCATGGAGGGGGTGAATCGGCAGAGCACATACTGTGTTCGTGCCCAGGATTAGATGTTTGCAATCTTTGGCAATGCCCTTGTTACCAGGGGAGGTGAAAGATCTTTCTCCCCAGGATCATCAGATTTATTAAAGGGGCCTGGTGGGACAAATATAAAAGGGGAACAATAGACCGATCGGTCCGGTGGAAAAGGGGTTTTTCCCCTCCTTTAAAACCCACCTACCCACCTAGGGGGGGGGGACCGGGGGGAATCTCACAATGCAGTCAACAAGATTAATGTATTTACATTAAACATGCATTTTAAAAAAAACTCACGGAAGATTAAAGGGGGGGGAGTCGGCCAAATCTCACGATATTTACAAAAGGGGGGGAGGAGGGGTCAAAAAACGCCTCACGTAAATTTAAAGGACCCTCCATCTACAAAATGGTTATTCAGTATTTAAAAAAAAAAACAATAATTTTAAATTATCTCCAGAAAGTAGTTGTTTATTATACATATGTGTGAAAAATGTCACTTCTTTCCAAAAGCCAATATAGCTATCTATGTTTGAAACTATGTTTTTTTTGTCAACACATTCTGGTAAGTTATGATTGACAACACTGGTTTGTTGCTGGAATCAATGTATGTTTATTCAGCCTAAAGTTGTGCAGTGACAAAAATCTTAAGGATTTTTTAAAAATATTTTTATATCCTGCTTATTTCACCATACCTTAAAAGAATGAAATAATTCTTTGCGTTAATATATTTATCTTTATTTCAGAATTCGGCATTTTGCTGGTCCTGTAACATATAAAATAAATGGTTTTATTGAAAAAATCGTGACAATCTACCGAAAGAACATTCGCGAGCAATGTATCGTTGTGACTTAAAACTTATGCAAGAATTATTTCCTGAAGGTAATCCAAAAAGGTAATGATTTATTATCTGCAATATACCCATATATCAAGTTACGTCTGATAGGTCTAAATGTGTTTTTTGAATGAGCGCGAGTATAATAGATAAAGTGGTATTTTTTGTTTGTCCAGGATAAAGCTTTCAGCTAGAAGAGATAATCATTAAAACCTAAACGATTATTTAATATTATAATTTAAAGACTTATTACTTTATTTATGTTCTTAAAGTTATATGCTATGTTGGTGCGTATGTCCTTTTTAAAAGCTGTTTAAAAAGTGAGAGGAATTGATAATGACTGGAAATATATAGGTCAGGTCTTCTTACATTTTATGGCTTGCAGCGGGGAAACTATATCAAGTGTCACGTAAATTTTAAAAAATTATATATTTTTAGGTGTAACGTCAAAAGACCTGTAAGCCAAGCAGGCCAAATCCAAGTTTCGTTAAATGCTTTATTGAAAAACTTAGGTAGTAGGCAAAATCACTACATAAGGTGAGTTATTATTCCTTTACATGTTTAGTTAGCTGGATGATATAGTCTAAAAATCCTTTTTAAGAGGGCTAGAGCCCTGTAGAATGGGAATACTGAAGACAGTTTGTAACTCAAAAACGAATGGCATTTAAAAAAAATGTATATGAGGCTCTACTATTATTTTGTCATGTTGAATCACCCTCTTAAGTTTCGTGATCAATTTTTGAATCACCCTGTATAAAGAGCCATTAGGGCATGAATTTGCAGGTTATTTATGGATTAATTAACCTTTCAACTAAGATATTTTTATTATCTGTCATGGATAAACCACGACATGCAAACCACCGTCGGAAAAGCGTGTTTTTGAAAATTTTAATTTTGTCCCAGGTACCATTATCTTCGGTTAATTCCATTTTAATTCAGTACGTTTTACGTTGTCAATTTAGAATTTAAATCATTTGTACACACCCACCGGTGCTGCCCCTAGCGGAGCCTTTTGAAGTCATCAGGGGAAAAAGGCTAATTGAAATTAGAATGAATGCAAAAGGGGCATAAAATAAAGTTAAAAACAATATTAATTATTTTTATAAATGTAATCAACTTAAGAATTGGTAAGTTTATAGCAATGTAGATGTTATACAGGGTGTGCAAAATTAAAATCTTATAAGGTTTTCTTTTTTTTTACAAATAACCAACTTCTTAAAAATAAAAGTGTGTCGTATCATCAAATGGGTTCTTTTGTTGGGAATCAAATAGTCAAATAATATACCCCTTTAAAAAAAAGACAACTTTGGTTATATCTTAAAAACCGTAATTAAATAATAATAATAATAAATAAGCCCTGGATTCTACGTAAAATTGCTACATATTTACCATTTTTTCCATCTTTACTAACAACTGAGATACAAAGGTATACTGAAATCGTTAAAATTTGAAAAATGCCCTGTATCTACGAGATGAATCGAGTTAGCCCTGATCTTTTTTTACCGTTGCAGTTGTTTCGAAAATCGAACTCGAGAACGATTTGCTTTAACTCCCAATACCCTGAAAATTAATTGAAAAGGCGCCACCATTTACATTTAAGTTTATCTGTTCATAAAAAGTGATTTTAATGTATATAATTTTTCAGGTGTATTAAAGCGAATGAAATTAAACAACCTAGAATTTTTGAAGTAGGATTAGTTCAACATCAGGTGAGAACTGGTTTAAATATTTTAAGAAAGTTTAAAAATTATATTTATAACGTATGTAACAAAAGTTTTTGAAAAAATGTTAATGAACGATTTAAAGAAAACGGTAATATGTATTTAAATAATATTTTAATAACCTTTTCCTTAATAGCTAGTTAACAATAAACATAATTTAAATTATATTTAAAGAACCATGGTCTTTAATTGAAGTCAATTTTCAATTATGTTTTCTGGATGGTGTTTGTCTTTTGCGAAGCGTTTAAATTTCTTAATTTGCCCAAAAATCTCCAATCGGACAGCCTGGGGTCATTTGGGCCGTTGTTTTTTTGCACAAATGGGATGCTGTGGGTATCTAACCAATTTCTTGTTCTAGAGTAGTGACAAGACGCAAGATCGGGCCAAAGTATAATGTCATCGTTAGGGTGATGTGTATTTATAAAATCAACCAATTTCGGAAGGCATCGCTCGTAGAAATATTGGAATCCTTCCTCACCCCTCACCCGTCCAACATAACCTTGAAAGTAATCCTATTATGGCATAGTAAAACCTTGTCCTCAAATTTCTTTTTTGATTTATATTTGCCTGGAAATATTGGGTTCTGCGCAACTGTTTTTCAGTGTATTTTGGACATTTTATCCGTTTTCGATACTTCAGTCCATTTCAGCTTAGTTCTCCTAAGGGTCATTACTTACATGAAATCGACATAATTTCAGAGAGATTTTCCCAACCTTTTGCGTAATCCACCAACCTATTTGACTGGGCATTAGTCAAAAGCTTTGGGCCATCCCTTTTGGAAGATTTAACATGGTATACCTTGTTCCATATAGCTATTGTTTTATAAATGGTCGAAACTGCGACATTTTCCCCTCAAATATATTTACAATTCCATGTTTTGCAACCGTTCAACTAAATTGTATACTTTTCGGATATCCAGTTTGTACAATAACTTTTTTTAATATTTGACAAATATGATATGACATATTAATTTTAAAAAAATTATCTAATTTTTTTTCCAATGGCGACTAGATTCGAAGTTATTGAGGATTGATTATCAAACCATACACTTTTTCCGATAACTTTTGTTACATACTCTATTAAGTTATTGCAGTGCTTGGTGTTAAGCATCTCTTATGACACGCACACATTAATGAAATAAAAATTAATTTTTACTAAAGTAAAACAGTTTTAATATTATCTTGTGAACTACATTAACATTTTTTGAAGTAGATCCATGTTTTCAACTCCTTTGTCATACTGAACTAAAAGTTGGCTTTCCTTAACAAACCATCACTATTTTTTATGGTTGCTTTTAAAGAGCAGAGATTGCTAAATTAAGACACTATTAAGGTTATAAAAAACAAGAGATTTAAACTAGAGATGCGCGATGTTTATCGATGGTCTTATCGTTGCCTTCTGACATCGATATTTTTTGCAAAGGTAAAAAAATAACAATGTTTTAAAAACAGGTAGTATCTTAAGGAGATACTAAAATGTTTTATGATGTGTCTTTCTTTGTTATCTAAAGTTTGGTAAAGAAAATAAAGGTTTTGCCCATTTATTTATAAATAAATAATAATTAAATGTTCTATAATATTTAAGAAGTCTTTTTAAAAAAATACAAAAATTTTCCACGTTTAAAACTGCTTTAAACGAACTGAATTCGCACTTTATACATACTACCTGCAATTTTGTATAAAAACTTAGACCTAATTATTAGAATTAATATTATTAAAAAATTAATATAATTAATATTATTGAATTACATTATTAATTAATTAATATAATTCAATATTATTTTTATTAGACAAAATAAGTAGCCACCCTGTCAAGGGAGAGGATTTATATAAGGGGGCAGACAAAGAAAACCCTATTTATATTGTTTGTTTTAATTTGTTTTTCAATAAGGTTTACATGAGCAGTGGAGGATAATTAAAAAAAATAAAAAAAAAAAGGGTTTTTGGGGTGTTTAATATTGATTTGAAAAAAAAATAAATTTACAGATGAACAAATTTTGTTTAGTAGATTTCAATACGAAAAAATCTAGCTTTAAAGCATTATGGATTAAATAAAAATACAAAAATTATAAAAAAAATAAATATTTAAATAAGGTTAATATCTGGAAGTGAGGTCCACCCCATTTTTGCCTATAAACTATTTTTTTCATTTTTTCCGATGGCACATTTATGATAAAAAAAAATTACACTAGGTAATAGTTTGGAAGTTGTTGTTTTTTAGTTTTGGTTAGTTTTTTCTATAAAAAAACTTCATTTATGGTAAATGGAAAAAAAACTTTTAATAATAACAAATTATTAGAAAACATCCGGCAACATTGCTTATTCAAGGAGGGAATCGTAAACAAAACGACATCGTATCCTCTCTTTTTGTGGTATTCTTTCTCACTTTTTCTATGT
>JAHBCN010008912.1:0-37135 GCA_019359885.1 Listronotus oregonensis | reverse complement strand
GAAAAGCTAAATTAGAATTTTAATGCAGAGCAGAACGATGAGTTTTGTTTTGTTGATTGCTTTTTTAGACTTTACTTTTTTATTGCACAAAAAGGAGCTACATGAGAGAAAAAATACATTTTTATGCAGGATACCATTTGAAGACAGAAGAAATGTTTCATATAAAAATTTGAGGTTTTTTCCATATTATCTTTTGAAATTATCTGTAAAAGAATATTGCAATAAAAAAATGGAAAAATATAGGCAACTTCAACTTTTTTAAATGAAACACCCTGTATATTATGCGCTACAATGAAATATCTTTCTTTCTGATTTCAAATATATATACATTGATAATATTTTAATGAACCATTTTTGAGATATTTTAGCTTAAAATATAAATAAATTTAAAAAAAACCATATTACTACCAAGAAAGCTATGAAAACAATAAAATTATTTTAATAAATTTGATGTTTCGATATTGTAAAAAGTTAAAGTTTATTATTTTAACTATTAAAAATAAGTTATATTGCTTTCTTGTCGATGGGCTATTCAGAAGAACAGAAAATCGCTATTGTGCGTCTTTTTTATGGTAACAATAATAATATGATGACAGTGCAAAGGGAATATTACTTATTATATCCTATACCATTTATAGATACTATTAAATACATAGTAAGAAAGTTTATTGGACGAAAAAGCCTAAAAATTAAGAAAAGGACTGTAGCACGAAATGAAAACGAAGATTTGGATATCCTCGTTTTTTTTTGCAGGATAATTATTATAATTTTTCTATTCAAATAGCACTTACTACTTTTGCTAAGTTTAAAAAATCCTAAAATATCAATTTTGGATGCGGCATCTGAACTTAATAAAACAAATTATAAAATTTATTCAACCTTAAAATTTTACAAACTTTATCCTTATAAATTTATATCCGTCCAGAATCTTTTGAACAAAACATGCAAGACCGACCTGAGTATGCATTGAAAATAGCTAGGTTTATGCAGCAGGATCTAGAGTTTTTAAATAAAATTCTATTCACACACAAACTTTTTTGCAATTTATTTATAATTTAAGCGTAAATATCTCAAAAACGGTTTACCCAAATATTTTCAATGTATATATATTTGAAACCAGAAAAAAAGATCTTTTGTTGTAGCGCATAATTTACAGGGTGTTCTATTTAAAAAAGTTGAAGTTGCCTATTTTTTTCCTTTTTTTAATGTGATATTTTTTTAATGATAATTTCAAAAGATAATATGAAAAAAAAACTACAATTTTTATATAAAACATTTTTTTCTATCTCCAATGATAAAGGCTCCAGATGCTATGTAAATATAATCAAAGACTCTGTACATCTTCATATTCATATATGCATGTAATTCACTTAGACACTTTTAACCTATTCTTTAGTAGTCTGAACACAGCTCATGCATTTAAATTGTCCAGATTAAAAAGGTTTTTCTAAAAAAATGCTGAGTTTTTTTGTTAGATGGACTATCAAGAGAATAGTCTTTGTTGATTCACTCTGTAGAGTTGTTTCATTGTTAATAAGTAAATTTACCTATAACTAACCGATTTTCCCATAAAAAAGCGATTTTTTTCTTTCAGACACGTGCGATGCTCAACTTGAATCAAGAAGTGGGAGCTTGGGACACTGTACTATTGGAGCCCCTCACCGAAGATAGTTTTATAACTAACTTGCAGCAGCGATTTAAAAGAGATCAAATTTATACATACATTGGAAATGTGTTGATTTCTGTTAATCCCTACAAGAAGTTAGCCCTTTATTCGGCTGATTTGGTGGAGAGTTATGTAAAACGACCCACATTTCAGTTACCTCCTCATATGTATGAATATATTGTATTTATTATACAATAATACTGGGTTTTGCATTTTATGGCATAAAAACTTAATTGGTTCACCAAAAGCTGCTAAATTTTTTCATACAGTTACTTGGTGATTTTTAATAAAACTTAATAACCTGAATGGGGCAGTCAGGATGATCACTTCCCCATTTGCCTGGAATATTTTACCCATAGATGCATTACCCAGTAGGTAGAGAGTTTATAAGTAGGTCTAAAGCTAATGTGACATTGGAAAAGTTACAATAAATAAATAAATAAATAAATTTCTGTCACTGCTAAACACGAAGATCTTAAAAAAATTAATTGAAAAATCGCTCTCTACTTAAATAATAATTCTTTAATATTTAAAGAAAAATTATATAATTTGTCAATGGTTTAAATTTAAAAATAAATTTGGCCTCAAAAAACTTATATTTTCTATACATAACATCTTTCATGTTCAATTAAAAACCTACAAAAGCTTCAACTACCGCAAACCCGTAAATCTAATGTTTAAAGAACTAATTTATTTCCAGTCCTTAAAGAAAATTTAAAAATTAAACTATAATTATTGGCATATGTATGGGAAAAGTAGGATAAGTTTAAAAATGTAAACTTTGAGTTAATTTAAATTAAACAGATTAAAACGACAACTTAAATTAAACAATTAAAATAATAATTTAAATTTTCTTTTAAAACATTTCGGCAATTCTGAAAGCTTTGTAATTAAAAACGTTGTTTTAAAGGAAAATATAAATTATTTAAATTATTGTTTAAATTACCTTATTTTTCTAATTTATTGACTTATCTCACTTTTCCCATACACGCGCCAATTGATAATAACATTAGGGTCAAGTTCATTTTGACAATGTTTGGTATACATGATATTTTTGGAATTTTGATCACGAATCTAAAAAAATGTTTAAAGGCGTTTTATTTTAAAGTTTTTTATCATCATGTTAACTAGACCATCTGCTCTTTCACTGCTTTTTGTGCCTAAAACTAGTTATTTTACATTAAAGTTTTATAAACTTATTAGTGTTTTAAGGGGGCGTCCATTAATTACGTGAGGCGATTTTTGCAATTTTTTGACCCCCGCTACTCTTGGTGAGATGTCGTGATATTTGAGCTCGACTCCCTCTCCCCTCCTAATCTCACGTGGGATTTTTCAAAATGCGTATTTTAAGGGCAAATATGTTAATCCGTGCCGAATTTCGTTGGATTTATAAAAAAAAACATAATTGCTTAATTATTTTTATTAAGACTAGTAGTAGTCTAGAATCATAGTGAGAAAATATCATTGTGTAAGATTACCTTATCATATTAGCTATATTTTAGTGGAGAAACATGTTTTACTTATTTGAACTAGGTAGGTAGGTTTAAAGTGAGTGGATTTTTTACGCCTCTACTGCGACCGCTCGGTCTAGTGTGGCCCACACCTTTTTATATTTCTTCCAATAGGATCAGGCTTCTAATGAATCCGATATCAAATTGGGAAAGAAAGTTCTTGCATCTCCTCTTACTCGTGTCGCTACCGGACACGAGCACAATATGTGTTCTAGTGTCCCTGTCTCCTGGCAAGTATGACAAGAAACAATTAAGATCCTAATGCCCATCCTCTTCCTCTAGTAATGGTAGCTCCAAAGTTCTGGTTACAGGAACCATGTTCTTTAAGGCGTATATCGGACCTTTCTTTGAAAGAAGCGTCCTATCCGCTTTCTGTTTAAAGCCAGGAAACCCTTTTCCCTACAAAAGTGGTTCTGTGCGCCTTCTGTTTGGATTCAGGTATCCCTTTCTAAGCACCTGTTTGTTCGGGATGGATTAGCCCTTCTCCGTAAAACAGGCGCCTATGACTTCAGGGGCACCTTTCGAAACGGATTCACCTGTTTTGGTCGGTGCACCTTTGTCTGCTTGTGACCTTGGGTGGCACCTCTCGAAACGGATTTATTCGTTTCGGTCAGCGCACCCTTGTCACTTTTCTGTTTGGAGCCGGTCGCGGTGGAAGGGTGTTATACCCACTCACTTTAAACCTACCTACCTAGGGAAGTAATAGTCCACCACGGCAGAGCCCTGCATTTACCGCAGTAAGGCTAGATACTCTAAGAGGTCGCCCTGTATCTCAGAGGCACAGTTGGAGACACCTGTTTAAGGCACAGGATGTCATTCACTCATTAGCACGGTATGCTAACACCTTGAGTTAAGCCTTGTGTTCGTCTTAGCTTCGGATCCCGTTCCATACGCTAGCAATAAGAGTTGCCGATAACCAGCAACTCCAGCAAGGGCGTAGCCAGGATTGTATATAAGGGGGGGCAGACAAAGAAAATCCTAGGTTATATTGTTTGTTTTGATCGTTGTTTTTACCATATAAGTTTTACATGAGCAGTGGAGGTAGTAATTAAAAAAATATATATAGAATGAAAATTCGGTGCCCTTTGAAAAGAAAAAAAAACATAATTATAATAGTGTCGGCCATCTTTGCTTTTTATATGGTCTATTTATTACAGACACGTGCGGGATGCGGCACATTATAAAAAGCAAAGGCAGCCGACAATAAAAATTAAACCTTTTTACTACTTTTTATGTTTTTTTTCTTTTCAAAGAGAACTGAATTTTTATTCTTATATTGATTCAACTATAAAAATCAGGGTTCTGGTGTCGTTTAGCTCCATTCGATTAAAAAAAAATAAATATTAAAGATAAAGAGAACACATTCTGTTTAGTAGATTTCAATAAGAAAAAATCCTAAAAAATGCATTTTTGCAGAGAAATATGAAATTAAAAGTCGAAAAAACACCATGTTTTTAGGTTAAGTAAAAGGCCAGAATTTGCGATGTTGTCGGATCAAAAAAAAAAAGGATTTAAATTTAGCTTTAAAGCATTATGAATTAAATAAAAATACACTAATTATAAAAAAATAATTTTTTAAATAAGGGAAATATCTCGAAGTGTGGTCCACCCTATTTATGTCTATAAAAAATTAAAAACAAATTAAGATATCAGACTATTTTTTTTCATTTTGTTCGACGGCGTATTTTTGATAAAGAAAATTTACAATTTAAGAAGGAAAACCTAACGACAACTAACCCGAACTAGGTAATAGTTTTGAAGTTGTTGTTTGTTAGTTCTGATCAGTTTTTTCTATAAAAAAACTTCATTTCTGGTAAATGGAAAAAAAGAACCTTTAATAATAACAAACTATTAGAAAACATCCGGCAACATTGCTTATTAAAGGTGGTAATCGTAAACAAAACGACATCGTATCATCTCTTTTTGTAGTTATTATTTCTCACTTTTTTCATGTTAGTTGGCCATATTACTTTAGTATATTTTATATGGGAAATAAAGAAATTATTTTATTTTATGATAATGTGAGTGAGAAAATATTTTTTCAGATCCTATGTGTTTTATTATGGTGTAACAAATAAGTGAAAAAAAATTATATCATAATATTGCTGTTTAAAAATGGAGCTAAAATTCACCGAAGAAATCAGAAATAGCTTGAATGAATGCGAGCGGCGACCGATGAAGGCGCACAACATTGGCTGATCAGTTGCCTTCTCTCTCACCTCACATTCCGCTCCTATGTCTATTTTACTTAGTGTTCTTTACCACTTTTTAAAAGTTTTTTTTGGGTGTTTACAAAACGTTTTATGATTTATTTTTCTGTAACAAAAAAACTACGCTACCCTTGTTATAAGTCACATTTTTTAGAGTAAGAAATTATACTAGAGATCAAATGACGTATAGTTGGATTTTACAAGCCAGCTTTTAAACCTGTTAGTTTCTTAGGTCTTATAAGAAGCGTCAAGTTATAAAGCTTCTCAGAATTACAGTTTACCAGCGAACGACCGCTCTTCTAAGGGGGGGCAGCTGCCCCTCCCTGCCCGTACCTTGCTACGTCCATGAACTCCAGCGCATGTTCCAAAAGATCCTACTGGGCCCAACCACGTGCGAACACAGCGGTGGGTATTTTACCTAATATTTGTCGCAATTTTTCTGTGTCTTGCGGGAAAAAAATTACGCGATATTTTCCGAGACCCTCCCTCTCTTCCAACTAAGAATAGGTGAGATTCGGTTCGAATCCCCCTTCTCCCCCCTCCCCCAAATTCCTCACGTAATTATTGGATGCCCTCTTATGTATATATCCGTTTTTTTATAAATCATCGGGCTCTACTTTTTCTAAGCTAGAACCATGTACTAGACACTGTTTCGATTTTATTGTTCAAGTATAGAGAAAGCAAAACTTTGCAATTTTTTAAATAAAGTGGTTCAGTACATGAGGACACTATTTTGTGATATTTTTGTTTCTTAAGTAAGATGGTTTATTAAAAAAAATCATTAGTTTTATGTAAAAAGAAGGCGGAATATCAGTAAAAGTGCGGTTAGTTTGGTTTTCAAGTATGATAATGGATAATATTACCAAAACGTAACGTTGCCGAAAAAAAATCTTTAAGATACCTGATCAGCACCCCAAATTTATCACAAACGGCTTCACACTCTTTCATAAACGATTACCTAATAATTAAATAAAGTTGTGGCAAAGGGGGCTCCGTAATTTTTTGAGTGAAACTTATTAAGATGTGGTATACTGAATTTAGTTGATGACACAAAAACGTGAAACGTTACAACTTTTGCTACTAATACAATCCACGTAGAATATAAGTATATTGAGTTATAGAAGTTATGACTAAAAAAATATTACTTTAAGAGTGATTTTCTTCAATTGAATTTTTCATAACCTTTTCGTAATCCTGACATAGTAAGATCATTACCAAATGCATAAAATAAACTATTTCCAGAACCAAAGAAGTTTAAATCCCAAGACTCTCGCGTCTCACGCGTGTTTTTTTACTAATGTTAGGTTACCTACCCCTTATCAGTCCAATGGACACCCGACCAATGGATAGATGGCGGTATTAAAAGCTACACTATCATACACACAATTTTAACCTATTTCTAAAAGTTGGCGAAAAATTGTTTCAATTGTGACAAAAATATGAGCAATAGCTCATTTGATGTCAAATCTAATTTTGAGAAGGACATTTTTTCCTGTAAATCAATTTTTCAAATTTTAATTTGTTATTATCAATAACCATGAGCGATATCGAAAATCAGAAAAATATTCCTAAAGAAGGGAAAATTTCTTTAAAAAAGTTTTGACTCCCAGAACTCTAGCCCCATAGACAATAATTTTATTTAATATTGAAAATAAGGTTTCGCGTGGCTGCAGTCGCACGGGCGCGCCTACGTTAGAAGGGTATATCCCAAGAAATATTTTTTTTGAGTGTAAAATAATAATATCCAAACACAAAAAGAAAGCAAGTCCAGTTGGGAAATTTTTTTCATTGATCTATTAAGAAGTTAAGAGATTATTAATCAACTAATTTTTTCCCTGAACCCTGAACCCACAGCAGATCAAGGGCCCCTTTATAGAATTTGCTACGGGCCCCGCGCTTGCTTAATTCGGCACTGATAAAACCTAATATTGGAACTCAGCAGACATCGTGTCGTCACAAGCCGTTTTGCTTTGACGTCAAATTTAGAAGGCCAGAAGTAAACTTTTAAACATAATTTCGCCGAAACTAATGTGTTTTGAGAAAAGATATATTTATGAAATGGTTCTCTTTAAATCAAAATTAATTTTATGCAAGGGGCTTATTGCTGATCAGTTTATTATTATACCAGACAGTATTAATGTTCTATATTTTAGATATGGTGTGGCAGAATCCGCTTATAGGTGGTTAAATGACAAGAGCGAAAACCAGTGCATTATAGTTACAGGTGAGTCTATCTTTACAGTAATCTACTCTTTACTTTCTTAGTTCTGCATCAATAACCATAGATCTGAACGAATCAGTTAAGTACAGATTAAGATATCCGAAGACATAAACATAAATTTGCTCGGCATACATATAAATTAATTATAAAAATTAAATTTAAAAAAATAAACTAAACTATAAAAAAACAATTATTATTCCTCATTAATTAGGTGAAAGTGGATCCGGGAAGACTGAAGCAGCCAGAATAGTTCTTCAGTTTCTAGTTTTAGTTTCAGGAGACAGTTCAGAAGTTAAAATTATAAAAGATCGCCTGGTCCAAGCGAACACCTTATTGGAAGCCTTTGGAAATGCCAAAACTATGAGGAACGATAATGCTTCTAGATTTGTAAGTATACATAACCTTAGAGGTGATACTTGCATTACAGAAAAATTGTTAATAATATTTAACATTTACTTTGAAATAAATTTTTGTTTAGTTAAATATGTTTTTTTATGTTAGAATTGTAATAACGTTTATTTGTAGGGAAAATTTTTGGACATCGAGTTTGATTTTAAGGGAGATCCAATAGGGGGACATTTAACAAATTGTAAGTATAAAAATCGTTGACTGAATAAAGTTGTTAATAATTGTAGAATGTATTTACCGGTTTATTGCTCTTTTGGAAATCATTTTCATTTTTTTCTTTTCCAATTAAAATTGAGTGGTTAAGATGCAAAGGGGTACAGTGATTTATTTTTAAAAAATAAATTAAGCGGAAAATATAAAGCTTAATTAAAAAAAATTTTTTTTGGCAAAAAGGGGCAAATGTGTGTCCTTAAAAATGTTTTTTTTTTAAGAACACACACTTGTACCTCTTTGCCAAAAAATATGTTTTATAACATTTAATGACATATTTTGCACTTAATTTATTTATTTTTTTAAATAAATCAGTTGTACCCCTTTGCATCTAACCTCTCAATTAAGAGTGTGCGCTGTAGCCAATATTAATGACATCTCAAAAAGATTTGAAGTTGTTAGTATTAGTTTATTTCTGTTCTTATTGTTTGGTTTAAAAATGGCTCTTCTAGTTTATTTTATATTAAACAAAAATGAATAAAAATATATTAAGTTTGAATACATATATTTTGATTTTAATATGAATTACTTTTTATGCAATCAGATTTTTTGGATAAGGTAAATTTAACCTCTCATTACGAATTTTTAATATTAACATTATTGTTGTGTAGCGGTAGAAAATATTCCTACTGGGTATTTGATTTTTTTAGGCGAGAGTTACAAGTTTGGCTTCCTATGATAGAAATTTTCACATTTTTTATCAACTTTTATCAGGAGCTGACATACAATTACTCAGTAAGTATGAAACAATTTTACTATGCTCAAATGAAATGTGGTGGTGGTGGTGACTTACACCCTTTTTTTCCTGTATTTTTTAAGATATAAAAATAAAACTCTGGGATATTACATAATATCAAGTTTTTTGACGAGTCACATATCTTTCGGTGACTTCCGGTTGCACAGGAAACAGCTACACCTTTTTAAATGAGTCACACAGTCATGTTCTTACATTTTTGGATTTCTGGGAGTATTCTGCATCTAACGGAACCCCATATGTCAACTTTGTCAGCTTTGAATTTTTTTTTCGATCTAGGTCTTGTCAGTGCATTAAATGTTACTTTTTTTCAAAGTCTTCTTGAAAAATTGGATCTTGTGGCCGTTTTCGGTGAAACCGGAGATCCTCGAAGGTCGGGTGACTTGCCATAAACTTTAAATTTGACATTTAATGATATCCCCAAGTTTTATATTTTTATTTCGAAAAATGCAGAAAAAAAGGGGATAATCGCTCTTCTGGATCACCTGGTATACCTGGTGTTTTTCAGATGTGGTTTCCCCATCTAACATTTTTATTTTATAGGATAAAAAACGATATTTAATATAGCGGTATTAAACATATAGTTGCATTGTTTGACTAATTCACTTGTTTTTATCACTTTCGATTTGACCGGAAATGACTAGCACTTTTAAAATTTAAATGACACCACTGATTTATTTCCTTTCATTTCGATATGTAATGATATTCTGAGTACAATGAAGCATCATATACAAGTTTTTGAATCTTCTGCTTCAAAATATTTAGTTTTTTGAAATTCCAATCTCGACTATTTTACAACGGTTAATTTTAAATCAAGTAGCCATAAAAATGAATTCTAATCGTCTTTTGTTTTTTGGCTTCTCTAAACGGGGTAGAAGTTTGCAAAATTCTATTTATGGTAATAAGTTTTTTTTTAATGGAATGAGAGTGGCTCGTTAGCATATTTGAAAGAACTTTTGGCCCCACATAATTTGGCACCACATAGTCAGTATTTCGGTTAGGACTGTTTTTGAAATACACTTAACAAATTAATTACTCTATTGTTAAACGGTATAAGTATTATGTTACTATCGGTAACCCCGCCCAGAAAAGCCTTAAAAATAAAAGACGATTAGATCTATTTTCCCATAGCTATTTAATATAAAAATTGACCTTTTTAACGCAGTTCTGTCACTCTAGTTTAAAAATTAAAAAAAAAACTAAATATTTTAAAGTAGATCAACGAAATAAGAGAAAATATACCGGTGATCCCATTTAAATTTTAAAAGTACTAGTCATTCCCGGTGTTACACAAAACAATGAATAACGATGCATATTTATGTCAAATATCAATAAATAAATTTTAGTTTTTTTATTCTGAAAAATAAAAATATTACGGAGGGAAACACTCGGTATATAGTGGTTAGATCGGATTTACTACATTTTATGTCCGCGAGCGTTGTTGATAAATGCGTTGCTTTCTTGCCTTCGCTGTTGACAGCATTAGCATAACAGTTTATTTTAAGTACAGAAATAAGATTGAAAATATAATTTTTCTATCATAAAGAAGAGAAAATAAGTCTTCTGTCTTGTTTTCACATTTGAGCTGTACGAATTCAATTTTGGCACAATAAGCTTGTATCGGTTTGTTTTCTTTGGGATACTCGCCTTTTTACTTTTTGGATAATGGTACCTCTTCGGTCCAGGTCCCGGGGTATAACGAGCTGATCCTGTTCAGCCCTATTGGCCCCTATGAACTTGCAGATCGCCTGCAACAAAAAAGAAGAAAACCCTCCAAAAAAAAACAAAAATCAAAAATAATAATCTACGTTTCGGTGGCAAGTTGGCAACCGTTGTCAAGACAAACCTAAAACAAAGAATTAAACTAAATTTTAAGAAATTTTTGCTCTACAAACTTAGAAAATTCTGATAGCTTTTATGACGTTTTGTCATAAAGGGCATAAGGTTATTTGACTGCTTATAAAGTATTCAAAAAGACAAAAAAGGTGGTATGGTGTGTTAATTGATTTTAAGTTTACCTGAATTTACTTCAGCATCAAGCATAGGTAACAATGTATTATTTAAATTAACAGATATTGATGCTACACATTTATCTTTATTTAATAAAATAAATGCACTTTTCTTTATTTTACGTTTTTTTTGAACAAGTTTCCTTTGATAAAACTTCTAGAAGCATTCCAGTTTTTTAAATGGTTATTATCAAATGCGTGTTGACAGTTTTGATTGTGGAATTCTGTGTTTCTAATGTATGTTCTTTTATGCGTTTGGCTAATGGTCTGGAAGATTCACCTATATAAAATTTATTACATTCACAAGGGATCTTATAAATAACATTTTTTGTGTTTTCGTTTATATTGCATGATTTTGTTTTTGTTATTTCAGATCTAATAGTGTTTTGTGTTTTAAAGATAGTACGAATATTAAATTTATTACCCATTCGTTGAATTTTATTTGATAAGCCAGGAATATATGGTAAAAATAAAAATAGATTTCTAATAGATCTATTTTTATTTTGTCTTAAATTTTGTTGTTCAAATTTTAGAAAGCATTTGTTTTTGAACTAAAATATCTTTTAAACATTCTTTTTCGTGATTCTTTGTCTTGATGAGAACAAATTATTTTAATTCTATCAAAAAGCTTTTTACAACTCCTTTTTTTACGATTATTGGGTGATTAGAGTTAAAATTCAAGTATCTGTTTGTATGTGTGGGTTTTCCGTAAATTTTAGTTTCAAAATTTTTACATCTTTTTTTTATTAGAATATCAAGAAAAAAAGTTCTGAGTTTTGTTCTTTTTCTAAAGTGAAATGAATAGTGTTCTTGTGTATTAATGTGTGTTAAAAATTATTTAGACAATTTTCGTCATGTTGATAAATAGAAAAAATGTCATCTATATATCTCCACCAAATTAAAGGTTTATAATGATAATTTTGTACAAAATTGGATTTAAAATTTTCCATAAAAATATTACTAATAATAGTGATAAAGGTAAACCCATGGCCATGCCAGAAGTTTGTTTTTAAATGTCAGTTTTTTGTTGGTCTACTCGCTGTGAGAGTCAAAAATAAACTTATTGTTTGTCTCAAGCTGTTTAACATAAGTGTTAAGGCGATTTTACAACTATTCGATTGTGACTACTTTAGTGCGGGATCCCTCAAATAAAAGCACGCGGGTTTGTGTCATGTTATCTTTACTAACTCTGGGTTGGTATGAACTTGAGCTTGTTTGACGACTTAATATAAACAAAACTAAATAAACAGAAAAAAACTAAACTTTGAAATAAAATTTATAACTTAAATGCCAGTCAATTACTTAAAACCCTTGAGGTGGTCATTGAACTTTTTTTTTATTAAGCCATTTTTAAATTAATTTTTGTTGAAATCAATTAAGACATCTATGGTCAATATACCCTTATATTTTTAGAATGTTTGAAACTTCAACGTAATGTTGAACATTACTCCATATTGCAAACTGAGTCCAATCATCCAACCGTCACAGAAGAAGATGACAAAAAACTATTTGTATACACCAGGAGAGCCCTGGAGATTTTGGGCTTCTCTCCCAGCGATATTGTTGATATTTTTAGAGTTTTAGCTGTTATTTTGAAATTAGGTAATAATTTTTACTGGTTATTATAAAATGTGTTCGATAGACAAGAACTGAATGAAAAGTGGTAGGTTTATTTAAATGTGATAAGCAGTTTATTTATTGTCAAATACTTTTTTAGGAAATTTACAATTTGTGCCTTGCAATAATATAGATGGTACAGATGGATGTTCAATAAGTAATGATTATGGTAGGTTATTTCTTAGCTTATGTTTATATTATTTGTATTAAAGATAGATATAGTACCAAAGGATGTTAAAGGTTTTTTTAAATCATAGATATTAATGTAGTTGTATCACGAGAGGTACTTTCTTAGGATTTTTTTTAATTTATACCGATCTATATTTCAATATCTTACACGAGTTGGCAATAAATATGAGCATAGTCAGAGATTTAGAGTGCAATGATGTGTTATTCACTTTATGCAATTGTCTGATCGAAGGAAATTATACAGTCACATTTAAAATTTTAACTCTCAATTTTATAAAACTAACAAAACAACAACTAAGGTTTTTTTAATTATCCATTGATTCATACCAAAACGTTTTTGAAATATTAATTAATAAACAGACAAATTAACTCACGACCAAAAATTGCAACAACCATGTATTTAACCCGCAAAAATATCAGCATGTTCTGAATTACATCTTTGAAAACATAGCTGCAATTTAAAAGCAGTGGGATTGGGTGGAATACTACAGAAAGCAAAAATTTGCTTTAAATACGACCAGTAGTTTGGATCAAAACTGGAAATTGATTAAAAAAAAAAAAAATAATTCACCATTCCTGAATTTAATATTTTAAAAACTTTTAACCAAATTTTTTGCTCATTTTAATAAAGTCACTTTTGTGAAAATTTCGGAAGATTATGGGTTTGGAAATAACAAAATTTTCCTCATTTTCGGCGTTTTGTTGGGCTTAAGGAAGATTTAAGCAAAAATGTATCTGATTTTATATTTTTGCGCAAAATTTTTTTTCTTAATAAACCAAGATTTGAAACAATTTCCGGAAAATAAAAACCCAATCAATATCAAAAGAGGTCAATAGGAAATTAAGACGAGAATTTAAAAAAAAATGATCTTAAACGGTTGAACTATATGAGCTGTAGAGTAATTTGGGTGGCACAGAGATGCTTCATCCCACTGTGCGAAGGCTGATCAAGGAAGTTTGAAGGTTCATGGAAGCCCAATACTATGGCGTATTCGATCAAAAAGTGTCCGGCCCACTATGAAAATTACTGTCATGAGAGCCCCCTTGCTCCTGCGCAGTAACAAAATTCCCCAGAATATTGTAATGTGATGCCTACCTACACACAGTTTGTAGGTAGGCAACACATTATCTTTTGACAGAGCCGGAGTCCCGTTTACGTGTGCGACGGTGCGGTGCTTATGAAACTATACCCGCGGTGTGCCGTTCTCATTAACACTTCCAAGCGATTGTGTGTCTTGTGTGATTTTGTTTTATAATTGCAATTTTTTTTTTGGTTGATAAAAACCTTCATATTTTAGTGATTATTGGTTTATTTAATTGTGACTACAATTTTGTGTAGATTCGATTAAATATCGTAACAAAATGCCTAAGGTATTTGGTTTTGTCTGCAAATCCAAGGGAACAAGGAAACCCCTTTAGAAAACAAGCAGGTTAATTCAAATATTACTTTCACAAGACCATAAACTAATCTTAAATTGGGGCTCCAAAAATCTTGTTCAGTTTAATGCTCCAAGCCCAGTCATGTTTTGACGTTACTTTTGAGAACAACCTTAACTGACACAAACACATTACATTCATAGTCTCAGCTGCTTTAAAAAAAACTTGGACTTCTCTTTTGAGTCGTAGTATTCTATGCCTCTAATGTTTATACTGCGTATGTATTCTTATCAGACTCATCTTTAGAATATTGTTAGTCATTCCGGCAATGTATTTCCTACAACGTTTACAGAAAAGCTTCCTTCTCTTTCCCACCGACAGGCTGGAGGGGATATGTTACATTTTTATAGGTATTTTCAAGACTTCTGCTCCAAGGAGTTGGCAAGTATAATTCCTCTGACCACAACTAACCACAACAAAGCAACACGTAGTGCCACTTTTATGCATCCTTTTACAGTCCAACTTAAGAAACACCTACTTTCCACTTTCTTTGTTCCATCATCCCCAGAATGTCTTGACTGGAATCTGCTATCCGCAGAAGTTTTCCCTTCTTCAAATATTTAGGTCTGGTGTAGATAAACTCACCTTTACAACCAGTATTGAAGCCTCAGCCTTGGTGGACTGTCTGACGATTTAAAAAAATTCGTATGTAAAATATTATATACTTCTTGTTAAATTTGTTTATGTTATCTGCATGAGATAACACATTTTATTGTACTTTTATACAAAAATATAAATTTATAAAATATTGTATTACCCTAAAACACAAACAACCAGTTCAAATTATGGTAAGTTTTTACTTTTCTTGACCCGATTTCGATGATTTTGTGCATACAGAGGCGCTGATTACAAATCTAAAGTAAGTGTTTTTCTCCAACGTTTTATTTTTTAGATATCGATCCTTAAATTTGATAATTAAAACTCATTTACACATTTTTTCCATCTTTTATCAGAGAATTCGTGATAATTACATGAAACTATCATACAATGTTTGAAATTGATTTTGAAAAATCGTGTTGTTAATTATTTTATTAAGATTTTTGGTAAAAATATCAACTATTTAAATAGAAGACTGTGAAGTGGTGCCATCAGTTTTTTTCATGTTAAATCTGATGATATAAAATCCAATAATACACAATAATTTTAAATATTCTATAATACTTTCGTTTATTAACCAACAATGTTGTGCAAAAAAAAAACAGTGAACGTAAAGTTAGTCTGAATTTGACATTTGATGATGTATACATGGTAACAAAGAATTATGGAAGTCCGGACCTGACCTACGATTCATTGTGCAAACTCCGCGGGGCCGATTCCCCTATTCCCGCTGCCCTGCACGCCTGTACAATTTTGTTCTACAGCATTGGCCTTACATACACCTTTAAACTTCCGTGCGGCTGACCGACTGTATACTCTAGTGTAAACTTTTTAATACGATTGTCGCGATACAACTACCTTAAGAATTTGTTAAAAGCGCATAAAATGAACAATAATAATAATGTTCTTGATTTTTTTTTGTATTTATTTTTTTTTTCACAAATAACTATCTTAAAAAAATAAATATATAAATATACAAGGTGTCCCTTTTAAAGCTCTGAACGGAGTTAACGATGCAAAAGAGTAATTTATTTTTACCCTAATTTAATGCAGGTTGGCAACTTTTGGGACCGCACATATGTCCCAAAGAGAGTTGTTTTTAAAATATAGGTTGTTTAAATTTACAAAAAAAGTTTAATATTTCTGTTAACATCCACAGAGTGGGCGCTTTCTTACATTAAATTCTAGGGCTTAAAGCTACTGAAATAAATATAAATAATTTCTTTTTAGAATTATTTGAGGTATGCGAACTGCTCTCAGCAGATTGTAGGTGGATTCAAAGAATCCTGACTAGTAGACAGATTGAAGATGGAATTTTAACAGACCTAAGTGCAATAGAAGCAACAAAAATTAGAGATACGTTATGTAAGACGTTATATAGCAGAATTTTTACTTGGCTAATAAATAGGATAAATGATTCGATAAAAGTAAGTACAAGGCTTTGTTTGTTGATATCAAATAGTCTAATAGACCAAGCCTGATCTGTAAAAAAACAAGAGTTGTTGGATGTACGAGGTGGCGGGCATGTTTTTGCTGAAAACCTTTTGGAAAGATGTATCTAACAAGAATCGAGATATACTTCCTTTTAAAAAGGTCCATCATTTGCAGTGGCGGCCGGTCTTAAGGGGCACAGGGGAACGTGCCCACCCTCTTCACTGCCAACCCTCTTTAAAATAATATTTTATTCTAATTCTAATATTTTTTGTAATATTTATTTTTATTCGAGTTTATGCCTTTTGCCATGAAGTATGCCCAAAAGTTACTTTCTACACACCACCTGCGAGGATCGAGCATTAACGCACTCAAAACTAATTTCCGGGGAACACTCGAATTGTGCTCTTTCGAGCCCATAATCGAGAAGCTTCGGACATCCTCGCGGTTCGCAATTTTTAGCCGAATGATGGGCACAAATTTGCGTGTCTCCAACTTCAACTAGTCCAACTCCAGTAAAAGCGGTTTTGACTTTTGTGGTTTGCGCGCGGAAATGCAATATAAAAATTTTAGGAAGTTTAATTATTGGTGAATGTTTAAGTATTTCTGATAATGGAATCCGAAATAAATTCGCTACCTCTTAGGCCCGGTTGTACAAACAATGGTTCAACAGAAGTTTTCTTAAACTGCAGTTCACTGTTGAACCCAGTTCAGAATTTTGAGTGTTGTACCAATGCAGGTTTACCTGAACTATCAGTTGCAAAGCCCACAAAGAAAAGAAGAAAAAAATTGCCACAACTTAACCTAATCAAGGATTTTGATTTTATTAAAAAAACAAGTTAATAATAATTATGAGTATGTATTTGTATTGTATTTGTTTAATTTTACATTTTTTTTAATCACTACTGACAAAATAAATCACAGATGCTAAATAGCTACATATTGTATAAAAAAATAAATCCTTTTTTGTTTCCTGTAATTTTCTGCATCTGCCCCTCCAGGAGATTGAATTTTATTATGCGTGCCATCCATGGCTCCAATGCTAAAAAATCCTCGCCTCACAATGGTAATTTCAGATTCAGTTCAGGCATTTTTATCAATTTTAGCCCCAATTCAGCAACTGATTCTTAAACCATTGATATTATTCAACTTGCCGTTGACTTGTCAATACCTCCAAAATCTCAAACAACTTGTAAAAAACTCCCAGTGGCTAGAAATCGTAAAGCAATGCATACCATTTCAGTAGGAATTAGTGCATGGTTTCTAAAAAAATAAATAGAACATTTAAACTTAAAATTAAATGTAATTAAAGAATATAAATCTTACTTATCTGTAACAGATGAAATTTGTTTAAAACTTTCATCTATATTAAATTTCACAGCTTGTTTTTTTTTAACCTAAATCTGGCCTTAAATTATTTGTCATTCCAAATATTCAAATGATCTGGTCTATTTCTGTATATTTATGGGGCTCGAGAGTGTGCAACATTAATAAGTTATTCTACAAAATCCTTGTCGTCTGTCATATCTTTTCATACAAGATCAATTTTTAATTATAAAAACCGAATAGGTATCAACTTTAAAAATATAACAACAAAATATTTAAATTTAAAACACAAGGTAATCTGTCAGAAGAGTGAGGTTAAAAATTTCTAAAAGGAGTTGAACTCATCTTGAACGACCAAATTCGGACGTTCAAGATCAACCACAGTTCACCGTCTGAACCGGCTTTGTACAACGATTTTTTTCCGTTGAACCGATGATCAGCGTGAACTTCGGTTGAACGTCCATTGTACAACCGGGCCTTAGAAAACGGTCCCTTGCTGTTGAACAGAAAGTTTTAGTTAAACAGAATGGTCGATCTACTCCTGATTAAGATAATAATATAAACTATTCAAGTTCAATTAAAACTAGAACATATAATAGGGTGTTCAACAAAAATATTTACGATAAATATAAGTGGATTTGTGGTTGTCCAGTCACAAATAAATTGATTTGTTTTGTGTGTATAGTATTTAGGAACGAAATTACAGCTTGGACTCGAAACGGTGTGGATGATTTAAAACATACAGCAGACAGAGCAAAAAAACACGAAAATTCGGTTTCCCATCTTAAATCATACATGGACTTTAGTGTTTTGGGGAACACAAACATACGAGAACATACGTGCGAGAAAAATTGAAGCAAAATAAACAGGTACAAAAAAATAGACATATTTTGCAAAGGCTGATTATGTGCATAAAGTTTTGTGGTGCATTTCAATTAGCGCTTAGATGACATGACGAGAAACAATCTTCGAATAATCCAGGTATTTATGTAGGGTTAATAAACTTTGCTGCTGAATTAGACTTCATCCTTGGTATACATATAAAAGAATCGAAAGTTTTTAAAGGTACTTCCAAAACCATACAAAATGAGTTTTTGGACGCTATGCTTGAGATTTATCAAATCGAATTATTAAAAGAAATAAAATTTGCAAACTGTGGCTTTAGAAGCTGACGAAACAACTAATGCATCTAATCAGCAACAAATGGTTAGTATAATTCGATATGTCATTGATGGACAAGTATATGATATATGGCTAAACTTGATGTCATTCTAAGTTCCCCTTCAGAAAAATCAAAAGAGATAGCTCAAAGTTACGACGGCGCTGCAGTGATGAGCGGTAAAAACAATGGCGTTCAAGCGATCCTTAAAAAGTCATTTCCAAATGCTCATTTTATTCATTGCTATGCCCATCAATTTAACTTATTTATGGAGAAGGCAGCACAATGTCATAAAAAAGTTAAAAAATTCTTTGCCAATTTGCAATCATTTTCAAGTTTCTTTTCGAGATCAGCAAAACGCACAGCAGTGCTTGATGAGGTGGTTAAACGAAGATTACCACGTGCTGCACCTACACGCTGGAATTTTAAAAGTAGGACTGTTAATCCTTTATTTGAATATAAAATTCTTTCAAGGAGTGCTTGGAACAAATTTTAGATAATGATAGTACGGATTCTACAACACTTGGTGAAGCAAACGGACTTTTAAATCATCTAAATAGTGCCAAGTTCCTTTACTGGTTAAAATTCTTTCATTTCATTATGCCGCATGTTATAGTATTTTTTAAACAAGCACAAACCAGAGGTATTGACAGCGTACAAATTCAAAATGCAATTGAACAGTTTGAAAAACAAATTATCTGCATTAGATCAAATACTGATCACCTAGAACCCAAAGAAGTACCTGCCAGAAAAAGACAGAAGGACGCGTCTTCTGGTGAATCGCGAATGAATATTTCGAAGAAAGTGTGTGACAATATTTTAACTCAAATTAGAGACAGATTTGATTTTAAAGGCCATTTAAGTGCAGCAAAACTATTTTTTTTTCTAAAAATTTTGAAAGTTACAGAGGTGCCTTTCCCCAAAAACATTTTGATTTAACACTGAAATATTATCCCATGCTTGACAGTGGTAAATTAAAAACTGAACTAACAGCCATTTACGACAGGGACGATATGTGCCGGATTGAAGGTTTTACCCCTTTTAATGTTCTTATCCGACAATAATTTTAAAACTGTGTTTACAGAAACTTACAAACTCGCGGATATTATTTGTACAACACCAATGTCAACAAGTGAATGCGAAAGATGTTTTTCAACATTAAATCGCATAAAAACTTTTTTGAGAAATACGATTTTGCAAGACAGGCTTAATGCCCTAGCTGTTTTATCAATTGAAAAAAAATATGCAATCTATACCTGACTTTGATAATAAAGTGACTGATTCGTTTTCTAATAAAAAGGACAGAAGAATGGACTTTACATTTAAATAAGGTAATATTATCACACTTTTTTCTATTATATTTTTTGTGCCCCCCCAATAATAAATCTTAGGAGCCGCCGCTGATCATTTGTAAAATAGACAAAATGTAAAAAAATTAATATATTTTTTTTACTTAGATCGCTTATAACTAACTGTGTTGGTCGTAGAGAAGAAATGTAAGGAGAGAAAAGTTTTGGAACTAAATTTTCTTTAACACAGAATTGGTTGGAAATAGCAAAATTTATTACGCTTGTTGCAAAATGTCAATAAACAAAAAAAAAAAAACTAGTTTTTTGCATGGATTTTTGAGTACCTTCATATTCAGCTAAATAGAACTTTATGCTATGATAAAACATCATGCCAGATTTCGTTAAAATGATTTAATAGTTTTTGCACAATAATTTGCAAGTCAGTTTCATTTGAATAAAATGGACAATTCTGCAAATTGCGTAAAGTCTAGAATATTGAACCTGGACATTTTTTTCTGTTATACCAGAGATCGTAGGTTTTTAAACATTAAAAAAATAAAACTCGGATCATTTGCTGAGGGAAATTTTTGTTTAAACAAATAAAAAAAGACATTTTTTTTCTTCGAAATCATTTTATTAGTAAAATATGAATAAAAATACGACGATAACTTTTATCATTAAGATTATTTTCATTAAATCAAAAATATTTGAAATTCCAGCCAGATACAATACGCAATTTAAACATACCCTTTTTTTGGCTATAAAATATCGAAATATTAAGATATCATACTTTTTTTAATTTTGTTCGACGGCGTATTTATGATAAAGAAAATTTAACGAGGAAAACCTAACCAGGAACTAACCAGAACTAGGTAATATTTTGTAAGTTGTTGTTTGTTAGTTCTGGTTAGTTTTTTTCTGTAAAAAAAACTTCACTTCTGTTAAACGGAAAAAAACAACATTCAATAATAAATTATTAAAAAACATCTGGCAACATTGCTTATTCAAGCAGATACACGTCAAAGAACGGCATCGTATCATCTCTTTAGTTTATATTTTATGTACTATATTTCTCAAATTTAATTAAAAGACATGAAGCATCCAAATTTTTTTTGCTCAAAATGTTTCAAAAATGATGGCCTTTCGAATGTATAATCAAAAAATAACGAATTCCGTCGGTGATTTTTTTCACATGCACCCAAATTGGCAAATTTATTATGCAAAAGCTATCACACCGAACTTAACGAAATTTATTGTAATATTTCAATGGTATGATGTTTTCATTTGGCCGAATATGGAAATCCTTATAAAAAATTAAAGTCTTTAACGTAACAAGCGTAATTCAATGTACTTTTTTCCAACTATAATTTTTCTCTACAACCAATACTTACAAAGTTACAAGATAAGCGATTAACGTTAAAAAAAATTCCGTGTTCTTTTACATTTTGTATATTTAGCAAATGTACCGGACCTTTCTGGGAGGGAGCCTATCTCGATTCTTGTTACTTTCACTATTCCTAAGTGTTACCATCAGCAAAATATGGCTACCACCTCGTACATTCAACCAAAAGTTATAATACATAAGTAAGTAATATAATAGTCCAGTAAATAAAGGGATAAAGCTGTAAATAAATCTGTTCAGTTTTCCCTTGTGGTGCAATTCATGGGTCTTCGGGGATGCTTTCGAGCGAAAACAAGTTTATCAACATTAACAGGTGGGAAAGGGCTGAAAATGACCCCTCAAGGCCCGAAAAATGGGTTTTCCGCTAATATCTGCCAAAATATGCGAATTGGAGAATTTTTGTTTAAACAAAAAATTGATAGTTTTCGAGATAACAGGATCCAAAAGTCCCCTCATTTCAGCTGCCGCTCTACCGCTAGAATGCCGCTATCTTCATGGATTTATTTATAAGCGGGCGGACGAATTGTTCTATTACTCGGGCAATAATGTACATTTTTTAATCATTCAAAGTTTATCATTGCATTGGGTCCATTTTGATTTTTCTAAAATATTAAAAAAAGCTGTCAAAGTTTTTTTTCACAATATATTGAGCGTATCTCATTAATTTATTAATATTTAAAAAAATGGTTTGTTATTATTTTTTTTTTATAATGAGACCTTAGCAAGTGTTCAATGATTCCAGAAAATTTTCTTCACCATCTTTTTTGCGTTTTGATAAAAAATTGTTTTGCCCATCTGCATTTTTTAGCCGTTTAGCCACATCTATCCAGTGTGGAATGTTATGGATTTTTCGACGGCCGTTTTTGCGAAAATATATTGGTGTTGCGAAAAAACCGTAAGGACGATGTTTTGTAGATTTTGAGGTGATCTTTATTTTTGTCTAAACAAAAATTCTCTAAATCGCATATTTTGGCAGATATTCGTGGGAAACTGATTTTTGGGACTTTGGGGGCCATTTTCAGCTTATTCCCACGTCTGAATCGTGATAACCTTTTTCTCGCTCAAAAGCATCCGCGAAAACGCCACAATGAAAACTGTACAGATTTATTTACAGCTTTGGGTACTTTCAGGTCTTCAGTTACTGAACTGTAAGTAAATGCTGAAAAATCAATATATAAACGTTTTTAAAACTTTTATTCTTTTTAGGCAAAATCATTAGGAAAAAGAAAAGTTTTGGGAGTATTAGATCTTTACGGTTTCGAATCGTTTAAACACAATAGTTTAGAACAATTATTAATTAATTATTGTAATGAAAAAGTACATCAGTTTATGACGAATATTTGTTTAAAAGAAGAACAGGAAGAAATGATTAAGGAAGGTTTAGAGTGGACCAAAATAGAATATTTTAATAATATGTAAGTTGTAAGGTCAGAATATTCTCCAGTGACTTTTGTTTTATCAAGCCTTCATGGGCTGTTATAAATAAAGATAACAAATACTTGAAAATGGTGATCCCGTCATGTGTAAAATGGCAGTTATATCAAAATTTATTATTCATCGGATGAAATTCTAAGCCTAAACCCTTTAAACAGCACTTCATGGCATTAGCAAAGTACGTCCTTGAGTAATACATTTTATCCAGTATATTACGTAAACTTGTCATGGTCAAAAACGCTATTGCCCTCTCTTTCTGTCTGTATTGAATACATATTAAAGCAGCAAGGACGTATGTTTGAGATTAGATCGACCCGTGTCGATCACAAGTTAACCTTCCTAAGTTAAACTTTAATAATACAAATGTAAGATTTTTAATTATTTTTTTTTAATATTTATCTGATTTTGAATTTTTAATAATTGTATTTGACTGTACAAAATACAAAAATTTAAATTGTTTGTAAAAAACACAGTATACCGCGTCTTTTCTACCAGAGCTTCACAAAAAAAAATATTTTAGGGATGTAAAATTAAAAAAAAAATCTATTAAGTTGTATTGCTAATAGTGTAAATACATAACATGACTATTAAAGTTAAGGAAAAATTTATTAAATAACAAAATGTTTTTGAAATCGTAAAATTGTGTTTTTCTTATTGAACAACTTATAAATAGAGTCCGACCGAAACTGGTTTTCCGGCCGAAACCGAAACCGAACATTCGACCGTGGCTTCAGTTTCGGCCGAAACCGAAACCGAAACTCACGTGGTCAAGTATAAAATTCCTTAAAATACTGAAATTTGGTGCATTTTACACATTATTCTGCATTAATTAGGACAGGAAATGGAAACAGTATATTAATTTTGTTGTAATCATTTATTTTAGTTTTATCTTTTAGGTACGTCTTATATAAAAATAATAATTACTAAAATTTTGCTACAGGCTATCCGAACGGCCACTTGCCGCGAGAAACGAAGTTAGGCGAGCGTGCAGACAACTTTCCGAAATCAGTTTCGGTTTCGGCAAAAGTTTCGGCCAATTTTGGCCGAAACCGAAACTGCCGCCGAAACTTGATTTTTGGCCGAAACTCAACCGAAACCGAACTTTCGGTCGGACACTACTTATAAACAAGTTGTATACTTATTATTTTATTACAAAAATAATATATTTTAAAAATTTTATTTTGGTTTGCGACAATTTAACTAAATGTGTATTTATTTTTAATTATTCTTTTCCTATACAGTTTTTAAAAACCAATGTATTTTATATATTTCAGAGCTATATGTCAATTGTTAGAGCATGAAAGTCATGGTATACTATATTTACTAGAAGAACCCCATATACAAAGTGATAGTGCATATTTAACAAGATTAGAGCAGTGTTGTTCAGGTCACTCTCATTGTTTAATAGATGAAGTAAATGTTCCAAATAGTTTTCAGTAAGTTATAAAATAATCTAACCATATACCCCAAAAAACATGTTTTTGCACATTAAAATCTAGGAGATGGTGCCTTATTTTTTCTCTGGAACAGCAGTGTTTTTTGTTTTTCGAAATAGGCCTCTCCCCCACCCGCGTATAGATCCTAGTTTTTGCGCCAATAGGGGTCCATTAATTACATGAGGCATTTAGGGGGGAGGAGCGAAGGCCTTCATAAGCCCACCGAACCAACAATGTACTGTCAAACTACTGGAGCAATCAAGGGTACACCTTAAAACTCTAGTGGGACTGTACACGGGACACTGCAGATTAAATTACCACATGCACAAGATCGGCCTAGCGGAAGACGCCGAGTGCGCAGTGCATGGAGGGGATGAACGGCAGAACACATACTGTGTTGGTCCCAGCAATGGCACGACTAAGTTTCGAATCCTCGGCAATGACACCTTGTTCCCGGGGGGAAGGTAAAGATCATCAGATTTATTAGAAGTCTGGACCTGTGGGAGAAATGTAAAGGGTGTAGCCACAATAGACCAATCGGTCGCGGTGGAAGGGTTTTATACCCACTAATTTTAAACCTACCAAATCCATAGGGGAGGAGGGGACCGGGCTGAATCTCACAATGCAGTCAAGCAAAGATTAACGTATTTACACTAAAAATACGCATTTTAAAAAATCTCACGTGAGATTAATGGGGAGGGGAGGGCAAGGAGTCGAGCCAAATCTCACGACATCTCACCAAGGGTGGGAGGAGGGGTCGAAAAATCGCCTCACGTAATTAATGGACGCCTCCATCTAGCAAAATGGTTTATTCAGTATTTTGGTAATCTAATTAAATATTATTTAATTTTTTGTGAATAACAATTTAAATAAAAACAATAATTTTAAATTATCTCCAGAAAGTTATTTGTTTATTATATGTTTGAAAAATGACACTTGTGAGTGTTTCATTTTCTTTTTTAAATAGTGTTGCTAAGTGTATTTTGCAAACTGTCAGTTATTTTGCACATTTGTTAAATTAAGTTTTTTTTACTGTCCGATATTTGCTTTAGTTTATTACAGTCAATTGATGTTTGCAGATGATTGTCAATATTTATTTCTGCCAAAAAGGGTTATCCGACGAAATTGTTTTTACCGATAAAAAATTGGGGTTTTAAATTAAAGTTTTATTAGGTATTTAAAAAAAATTATCAATTTCTTTTTTAAAAACAGCAATCTATTTTGAAACTATGTTTTTTTGTCAACACCTGGTAAATTGGATTAAAAACACTGGTTTTTTGCTGGAATCAATGTATGTTTATTCACCTAAAGTTTGCAGTGCAAAAATCAAAGGTTTTTTTTTTTTTTTTTTTTATTTTTGTTTAAAATAAAAGTTGCGAGGGCTATTATTTATGATAGGTACTATCTGTTTTTTCAACATACCTTAAAAGAATGTTTTTTCGTTAATATATTTTTCTTTATTTCAGAATTGGGATTTTTTGGGCCTGAAAAATATAAAATAAATGGTTTTTTGAAAAAATCGGGCAACTACCGAAAGAACATTCCCGGGGCAATGTTTGTTGTGACTTAAAACTTATGCAAGAATTATTTCCTGAAGGTAATCCAAAAAGGTAATGATTTATTATCTGCAATATACCCATATATCAAGTTACGTCTGATAGGTCTAAATGTGTTTTTTGAATGGGGAGAAATAGATAAAGGGATTTTTTTTTGTCCCGATAAAATTTTATAGAAGAGATAATCAAAAACCTAAACGATTATTTAATATTATAAATTTAGACTTTTTTTTTTATGTTCTTAAAGTTATATGCTATGTTTTATGTCCCTTTTAAAAATGTTTAAAAGTAGAGGAATTGATAATGACTGGAAATAATAGGTAGTCTTCTTAAAATTTTTTTCTTAGGGGGGAAAAATCAATGTCATAAATTTTAAAAAAATTTTATATTTTTTGGTGAAGTCAAAAGACCTGGCCGAGGCCAAAACCCAAATTTCGTTAAAGTTTATTGAAAAAATTAGGTAGAGGCAAAATCATTAAGGTATTATTTTTTCCTTTTTCATGTTTAGTTAGCTGGATGATATAGTCTAAAAATCCTTTTTAAGAGGGCTAGAGCCCTGTAGAAAGAGAATTCTGAAGTTTATATTATTGAAATCAACTATTTTTCAGGACAAATTTTACACATTTAGGTTATCTCATTTCAGTATTATACAGAATTAGTAATTAATTATGCTGTTATTTTATTAAAAATATGACTTGATGATTTGTATGTCACCTTATGAGGATTGAACAGGTTTTTATTTGTGGCTTTCTACGTATTAAAAAAAAAATAAAATAGCCATCTTATGTAAATACCGTTTATTTTACCAATATCTATTAAAATTAGTAATAAACCCTACATTTAAGTTTAGTTTTGTGTTAAGAAATTGATTTTTGATGTATATAATTTTTTAGGTGTATTAAAGCGAATGAAATTAAACAACCTAGAATTTTTGAAGTAGGATTAGTTCAACATCAGGTGAGAACTGGTTCAGTTATTTATTTATTTCTTTTGAAGCTGTTGAAGTAGAACCTGATTTTTATAAAATGTTTTAAAAAGTTTAAAAATTATATTTATAACGTATGTAACAAAAGTTTTCGGAAAAATATTTATGAACGATTTAAAGGAAACGGTAAAATGTATACTCAAAGGTTTATGGTCTTCAATGGTACGCAATTTTCGATTAACCTGCCCCATCATATATACGAATATCCTGCGTCGTAACTGTTGTTTATTTTCGGCTTCCCAACCATTATCGTAAACCTTTTTTCCTAATATTGCCCAAAAATCTTAAATTGGACGAGCCTGGGGTACATTTGGGGGGTTGTTACTTTTGGGCACAAATGGGATGTTGTGGGTATCTAACCAATTTTTTGTTGTTCTAGAGTAGTGACAAGACGCAAGATCGGGCCAAAATATGTCATCGTTAGGGTGGGCCAGTGGCGTAGATAGAAGTCATGGGGCCCCGGGGCAAAAATTTTGGGGGGCCCTTTATAAGTTTATTCAAAAATAAAAAATATATGCTAAAGAAAATTTATTCATATTAAATAATGGCAAACAGAAAAACTTTGTACCTAACTAAAATAAAAAAATTATTACTTTAAAAAATATTTAGTAAATATTGATAACCAAATATAGTGAACCAAAATAAAAAAATTAATTTCTTTTTCTTGCTTTTGTGTTTGCAAACTCATTAAAACTCTCTTTTAATTCGAGATTTTTGGCTTCTTTATTCTCTATAGATAATAAAGTCAGACCACTTAATCAACTTTGGCGTGTAGTAGACCAAAGGTAGTCTTTCATAAGTTTTAGCTTACTGAAAGATCACCAGCGGTTGTGACAGGCAAAGTGAAAAATAAAAGAAACATAAGGTAAACATCACTTAAGTCACTTTCAAGTATGTCATACTTAATTAAAACTATATTAAAATATTCTTTAACAGTTAATTCTTCTATAAGGTCTCTTTACAAATATTTATTAAATTAATGTATTGAAACACTAGCTTATTTAAATCAAACATTTCAGAATATGTGTTATAAATGGCCGTACATTTATTTGTAATGCACGTTTTTTCAGAAATTAATATTGTTTTTGGAATAAGTAAATCGAATAATTTATTAATTTTTTTCATGCCCTCTAATCTGTTACAAATTTATCCAAAACACGGTCAGTAACTAAATTAAAAATATTGTGTCGTATGCATGCACACTCCACGTGTGAAGTAGATATTTGAAGCAAGTACTAAGTTTTATGCATACCACACAGTTTTTAATTAAAATTTCTGTATTACTATATCTTTAATCATTTAAAAATTCATAACTTTTGGTTAACATACTAAATGAATATTAATATGTACTTAAACGAGTTTACAGCTGTCGCTTAAAAACAAAGTTTTAGCGGGGCTCCCTTTCGCCCGGGGCCCTGGGGCACTGCCCCGGTTTGCCCGACCATAGCAACGCCCCTGGGTGATGTGTGTTAATAAAATCAACTAATTTCGGCAGGCATCGCTCAGTATAAATATTGGAATTCAATGCCTCACCCCTCACCCGTCCAACATAAGGCCATTGAACTGTCCATCGCTGATATGGCACACCGAACTAAAACCTTGTCCTCAAATTTCTTTTTTGATTTATATTTGACGTTATTTGGCAATTTTGTATGTCATCTGTATAAAATCCGTCATGACCTTTAGTTTCGAATGAGACAACGTGAAGTATTTTTCGTCATCCATGATCACAACTTCGTTGGCTGTGAAGTGGTTTCTTCTTAATCCCGGCAACTTATAAGGGATTGTGCGCAACTGTTCTTCAGTGTATTTTGGACATTTTTTCCGTTTTCGATACTTCAGTCCCTTTCTGCTTAGTTCTCGGCTAACAGTCATGTGACTTTCATGAAATCTACGACATAATTTCCGAGTCGAATTCCCAATCGGTCTTTTGCGTATTCCACCAACCTATTTGACTGGGCATTAGTCAAAGCTTTAGGCCGTCCGCTTTTTGAAAGATTTACACATGGTATACCTTGTTCGCATTCAGCTATGGTTTTATAAATGGTCGAAACTGCGTCATTTTCCCTCTAAGTATATTTACAATATCACGTTTTGGCAACCGTCCAACTAAATTGTATACAGGTTTTCGGATATCCAGTTTGTACGCCATACCTTTTTAATATTTGACAAATATGATATGACATATTGAAGTTTGAAAATTATCTAAAATTTGTTTCCAATGGTGACTAGATTCGAAGTTATTTAGAATTGATTATCATACACTTTTTCCGATAACTTTTGTTACATACATATAGTGCATGGTCTTGAGTATCTCCTATGACACGCATATCTTAGGATTCGGTAGCGCAGGTTGCACACATTAATTAAATAAAAATTAATTTTTACTTAAGTTAAACAGTTTTAATATTATCTTGTGAACTACAATGACATTTTCTAAAGTAGATACAGTTTTCCAGCTCTCTTGTCATACTGAACAAAAAGTTTGCATCCCTTAACGATCCATCACTATTTTTTACGGTTGCTTTTGAAGAGCAGATATTGCTAAATTACAGTTAAAGCAATACACCCCAATAAGGTTATGAAAAACAATAGAGTTCCAAACTCAAAATGTCTAACTGTCTATTATTGTCTTTTTTTAGGTTAGATACATGTGCCTATTATCAACTGTTCAAGTCTGTAGAGCGGGTTACTGTCAGAAAATGCCATTTATTCAGTTCTTAGGTCGCTACAAAATGGTCTGTAGTCACACTTGGCCGAAGTGGCGCGGTTCACCAATAGAGGGCGTTTCTGTGCTGTTAAGGACTCTTCCTATACCTAGTGCAGAGTTTACTTTTGGTAAGTAGTTAAGCTCATAGTGTGATACTTCTAAAAACGGAAAGAAATATTTTAACTCGTAATTTTTTTTTTTTTTAATTTTTATGACAGCCCACGAAGGATCGATGCCTTAGTACTAAAGTACCGTGGGTGCTGGTTTTTTATGTTCAACCTTTTTTTCCCAATTCCGTCAACGTTGTCCAAGCATTGACACATGCATTTGTTGCATTTCATAGCACCTTAGACAACGCGGTAGTGCCACCAAGGACGTTATATTTCAATAACTACTACCTAAATATTTTTCCTCAAAGGGGGATTGAACCCAGCTCGACCTGGTGGCAAGCAGACTGTCCATTACGCCACCGAAGAGACCACCATGTATATCTTTAGCTTATAATAAACAATTATTTTATATTATCATATACAAAAAAGGTATTTTTTTTGAAACATAATATTTCATAACGTTAAAATTTTATTTTGTTTAACTTAATAAATTTCGGCAGTAAAAGATCTGATGTCTGATCTGTAGGGATAAAGGAACGAAAAAAGTGGGGAGTGTGGGCTTCAGCAGATGAGCTGTAAAGACATGGATAAGAGTGGCACTCGGTGTTTTTCTATTGCTTCTACAGATTGTTTGTGAGCAAGGAAGCTTTCGTGTAAAAAGTGAGATCATAAATAAAACAAACAGCTCTTTGGTTGGAATTTAAAATGTTAAAAGTTGTGATGGACGCAATTTCCCAGACATATGAACAATATTCTAAAGAGGGTCTGATTTGTGATACATACAGAGAATACAGATCAGAAGAGGAAAAATGCTTTCTTATTCCAAAGAATAACCCAAACTTCTTTGAAGCTGCTGTGGCTATGGTTATAATGTGTTTATGCCAGTTAAGCTTATTCTAGAAAGTAGCCCCCAGAAAGTTAAACGACTTAGTTTTGCAAAACTTGGCCACTTATAACTAAAGGATCAATATTGGTAGACATGCTTGTGTTTTTGAGTACAAGATTTTTGGCTGCTTAATTCAATATTAATTTAAATTTCTGGGAAAAAGATATCTGGATTACCTTGACATTGTTCTCCAAATCAGGGTTAGAGACTGGCTTGAGAAATTTTATATTATATATTATTTATAAAGAGAGAAAAACTTTAATGTGAAGAAGAATTAGAGTTGGTGCTAGTACTGACCTTGGTGAACCCCAGCATTAACTTGGTAAAAGCTGAAAGAGTGACTATCTACAATAATTGAGATACGTCGATTAGAAAGAAAACTGAAGAGCCAAGAAAAAATTATGGTGGAGGACCTTAAGAAAAAAGAACGACCGGACCTGGTCAAAAGTCTTAAAAATGTCAAGAGTAACAATCTGGGTTTCGCAAAAAAACTCTAGAGACTTGGTTCAGTTATGTAATGCCAGCCATACACATTGAAAAAATCCTCAGAGGAAAAACTGTGCAGGTCGGTCGGTCGTCTACACAGTCCTCAGAACAAAAGCGTTCACACACACACTCCGAAACTTCTTTAGACCAGGACTGCGCATTTTTTTCTTTTAGGATTTTCTTGATGTGTGGCTGGTATAAGACAAGTGAAAGGAGATCTGCTGTGGATCCTTTGTCACGAAATCAATATTGTCCGTCATGTATAATTTTGTGTTTTTCTAAATTTTTTAAAATTTGGAAATTATTATATTTTTTTATTACCCCTCAAACAATTGACAGAAGAGATATAGAAATTCAAAACTGGCCAGTTAAGATGAGTGCAAGCTCAAGAGCGTATTTTTTAAAACGGTTGTTGGAATGTCATCCAGACTTAGAAGATTTCTTGGTAAAAGAAGAACGGGTGCTTGTTTTGCTTAAAGTAAAAAATGAGTTCGGAAATTTTATCTATTAAAAGAGGCAAAATAGGGAGGATCAAGGGTAGAATTGGCAGTAAATTGTTTAGCAAATAGTTTGGCTTTTTCCTTTAAAGGAAAAAAAGAGTTTATCTTCAGTAATAAGTTTTTTTTGTCGCCTCGTGTATGATGCAAATATTTTTTAAATTATTTCGAATTTAAACGTTTGAAGAAAAAAATAGCATATTTTATTTGGAAAAAAAGCTTTTTATCTATATCTGCTATAGGAGCTGGACTCGCTACCTCATGCGTTAACTTTACAATATAAAAGGTGTTTTTTACCTTGTAAAAATTTTGATACGTTTCTAAACTTCTTTCTGTTTTTACAGGTAGATCAAAACTATTTATAAGAAGCCCAAGAACAGTTTTTGAGTTAGAAGACTTTAGAAGAAATAGGTTGCACGATTTAGCGTTACTAATACAAAAAATATGGCGGGGTTATAGCCAGAAGAAAAAGTTCCAGAAACTAAGGCAAAGTCAGATGATTATAGCGTCTGCTTGGCGGAGTTGGAGGGTGAGTATTATTTTTGCGATTTTTTAAAATAAAACAATAATGTTTATCAAAGTATCTTGTCCTTATTACCTCGTTTATTGATATCTTCTTTTGATGCTATCTTATTTACAAATTATAGGAATTGAAGTATGGAATACCATTTCAAGGTCGCAGACATTTATGGTGTTTGTATTATGTGGTATGATTACTTACCTTATTGACAGAGTGGCCAAGTTTCAATATTAAATCTAGGAGTGAGCAGATTTTTTGTAACATGGTCTCGCAGGAGATGATCTGCTGTTAGAACATGTGACAAAAAATCTGCTCGCTCTGTTGTCATCCAAGATTTATTATTGGAACATATTTAGTATAGCTAGATAATGTAGTACTGGCTGGACTATAGTTATAAGGGTAATAAGAGCTTATGTATTTAGTGCCAGATTTTTAAAGGTTGCGATAAATCGTTTGTATTTATTTTTATACTTCATACTTCTTTGGTGTTTTTTAAAAAATCTGCTTATCTTCTTTAATAATTTCTTTACAAATTAATGTATTTGGCTCCAGAAGTTTCAATAATAATTTCTACTTTATTTGAAAATATGAGGAGATAAAGAGAGAGATACAAGAATGATGTTATCTGCTGACATAGGATCACTACAATGAATAAAATGACGTTGTCAATATGTGTACCTAGGAAGATACTTGATAAAAAATTTTGAAACTTTGGTTTAAAAAATAATTATATTTTTTAAAAATAGTAGATACATGGAAATATCTACGATTAATTAAGAAAAAAACGCGATAAAAAATATTAATTTTGATTATGCTTGGGTTTTGGAAAATATTTTTGACGAATTTTATTCAAAAAAGGTGCATCTCATCAACTTAAAACAAGATTATCTAATTTATGTACAAACATGGAAACTTGAAAGTTTTTTATTTAGTTTTATATAATCTAATGTCTCCAGCGTTGGTGACTTTTTGGTAAAAATAAGAAAAAATGAATAGATCATATTTATTACCGGAACTTTGTAAAGTATGTAAATGATTCATAAATGAACACATGTTTAAATATAACCATTTTAAAGACCTGACATGAAACGCCTTGTACAGGGTTTATACTCTAAAATCACAAAAATACAAAATTATTTAAAAAACAAAATAAAAATATAACCAACATTTCAGACTATTTTTATTTTTTGAAAAAAATAATTATTATTGACGTGCAAAAACTTCTTTTAGATTGGTATTCTAAGAATTTTCAAACATCACGCCGCCAAAAGAACTTTTCTCGATTAGAGCATTCGGAATGCACTCAGAAAATTAATATATTATAGTTAAGATCAGAAAAAATACTTCTATAGTTTTTATAATGTATTAGAAAGAGAGAAAAACCGCAAGTCATGTCTCATATCAATACATGCTTGGGGTTTTACAGGTGGCCGGTCGGTCCATAAGTTCGATTCAATCCGTATCCCAGTTGGTTGGGATCCCCATACGCAGCGAAAGAAGCCTCCTTTTTTACTATGTTGTGATTAGGTCAGAGAATTGTTTTATAATTTTGGTATATTGTTCAAATTATATTATTCCTAATTTGTTTTTTTCCAGAATTCCTATAGATTTTTCCTAACATTTAGAAAATTCCCTGACATTTCCCTGATATTTGTATCTAAATTAAAATTCTTTGAAATTTCCAGTTTTTCAGTCGAGTATAAACCCTGATGTATCTCGAAACTAAAGGACTCGCCGACATATTATTTTTATTAAGGAGGTTTTTTGATAAAAGAAGGTGTTCCTTCGACTGTCTTCTTTTAAAAATGTACAGTGATTAGAAGTTTTCCCTAAAAATTAAAGAGAATCTTAATATGCACCCGAAGCTCTTTTAAAAACACTTTTAAAAAATGTTGTTAAAATGGAAATAACACACTTTTTGCGTGCCTCTGCAACTGGGCCACTGTAATTTGGCAAATAGCGAGGCGCGAGAAATTTTTCTTGCAAAAAAAAGCACCAGCATAGCAGTTCATTTTATTTATAGAAAATAAGTTTTAATTTATTTTTTTAATTAAAAAAAAAATGTACCTATATACCTTAATAAATATAAATCCAATTTTGGATTACTAAATTTATTGTTTTTGGGAAATATTTCCATTAATGTTCAGGCTATTTATAACTTTTAGTCGTGTCTATGTTTATGCAGAAACTAAGTTTATTAGAAATCCGGTAGGTATATATTACTATAAACATGGGTCATTTTGACGATTTTTAATATAAACAAAACTTAAAAACAAGATTTGAACACGAATAAAATTAAATTAAACGAACATATAAGTCGATCACTGTACCCGTCGAGTTTAAATTTACATATTAAGACATTTTGGAAAATATTTTTAAATTTATTTTCGGGGGTAATACCACGAGTGCTTAAAAATTATCGATAATTTTCATGAGTGCTTGAAAATTTTTTGGAGGTTTTTGCACAGCGTATTTAAGGGAAAATTTCTAGAATGGAGAAATAGGGAATTATACTATTAAAAAGTTTTTTTTGTTATACAATTTTCAGTTTCATGCAACATAATTAAAACTATAACTAAAATCGTTATTTAATTAGTTTATCTATTTCTTCACGACAGACCAAATCGACTCTTTTGACTGATTTTGAGTTTCTAATTGACAATACAAACAAACAGGTTCGATTGTTCTCTATTTTGTATGTGAGAAATACAACGTTGTCTAGGCCTAAAATTTCCGCCAAAATTTTTTGATTTTTAACGTGTCTTATGGGAAAATTTATACATGAGGAAATATTCGCTGATATTTTAAGTCATTTATAGCCAAAGTCTCCTTAATTTTTAAGGTCCTGAATCGCGCTTTTTACAGGTATTAAAAGCATCCAATTGAGATTACCAAAACAAAAGAAAAAAAAAACATGGTTATCTTTAAGATAGAGCGAAAAAAAAAGTACTATTTGGGGTAGGGAAAGACTGCTATTTTGTAATTCCTGTTTTTTAAGTTTATTTTAAAAATGTTGTTTCAAAAAAGTGCAAGATTATTAAGTGGACCACAGCTTATTTATTTTTACACCCTCCAAAACCCGGCCCCGGCCCTTTGGGGATCCCGCAGTCTACGAACAAACGAGACAGAAGGTGCTCCCTCGGGCGCACACCCGGGGAAAAAAGCCCGGATTAAAACGATTACTTATTTATGAAAACGACAAATTTTTGCCTTAAAATTCTAGAAATTTTAAATTTAATGAAATATAAAAATATACAAAAAACCCGATTCGAAAAAGTAATAACATTTTAATTTTATAGACTAAAAACCATGAGCTAAAAAAGTAACATGGGCGATTTATAATACAGGGTGGCCGGCCCTTTTGACCCATTTTAATCGAGAATAACTTTGGAACAAATAAAGGTATCAAGATGCGGTTTTAAGCACTTAAATTTTTTAAAGTTTATTCTCGTACCTTAAAGATTTTATTGTGACATTCCATTAGCTCAAAAACAAAATGGCCGATTTTCCATAAGGACAACTATGTTATTTTAAATGGAACACCCTTATATTTTCTATATTTTTCAAAATTTAATCTTTCCCTTTAAAAAAATGTAACACGTATGGTTATCTCAAAAAACAACGTATTTATTGACCTTCGAAAAATTAACTGCATGTCGACCAACAAAAATTATTTAACAATTAAAATTTGCTTCATAGGTTAAAAAAAAAAAGGATCGCCAAAGGTTTAGGTTTTCACAAAATAATAGTTACAATAAGGTTACATTACTTTAAGAAACTACTGTAAATGTTTTTTAAAATGCCTTCCCCATTGAGCACATTTAAATTGAAAAAAACTTATTAAAACCATTGACTAAAAATTTTCAGGAATATTTTCTATTATGTTTGGATATTAATTTTTAAATTGCTCGGAATTTTGGGGAAGTGGACTATAACACCTCTTCACAAACCCCACAGAAAAAAATCGGAACAGCAAATCGGTGAACGATGGAGGAAATGGGCCTCCTCTTCCAATCCCACCGGTTTCCAAAAACGTTTCATGAATCCTTGGTATGTTAAATAATGTGGGTAGCCCCATCTTGTTGAAAATAGACGAAATTCAATAGATTTTCTTCGCAATTGGGGATAAAAAAAATTTCCAGCAATCAAACGTAAGTCCAAGAGGTTACAGTTGGTTCGGAAAAAAAAATGGGCCCTAAATTTTTTGCTTTGACATACCACACCAGACTGTAATTTTGGCGAATTCAACGGTTCCCTTAAATTTGAGGATTTTCTGTTGCCCAAAACCCGCAGTTATGCTTTTTTTACTTTTTTCCCTTCAGGTGAAAGTGGTTTCGTCTGACATTATTAGTCTATCCAAAAATGTATATTGTTCCCACAAATTTTGAATTCTTTTGGCAAAATTCCACCCTTTTTTGGAAAATCAGTTTCTTTTTTTTTTAACCTTTGAATTTTGTATGGCTTTAATTTAAGTTCTTTTTTCATGATTTCTTGTAATTTTTAGTTTTGGAAATGGACTGAACTTTGGATTTTTTCTTGTTGACAATGTTGGATCTTCCCTTTAGATCTCCAGAATTTTGTAAAAGTTTTATTTAGCAAATTCTCATTGTTTTTTCTAATTTCTTTTTACGGGCTAAAGATCCTGTACTCCAGAATTTTCTGACCAGATTTTAATTAATTTTTTTTGGGTGGGTTTTTTTAAACATGTTTCAAATCTTCGCTGGGTTTTTTTACCTGATTTGGTTTCGGCAAACATAATAACACATTTTCCTTTTTTTGCTTAACGAGAACATTTTGCGCTTCCAAATTTTTAAAAAAAATTTGTCAAAAATGACCAACAAGGGCTGAAATGAGGTTTGTTGTTTTTATGGAAAAGATAAAATTTGTTTCCACAGGCGACTTTTCAAAAAACCTTTAAAATAATATTCCTATTCGAATATAGTCAATTCTTTGGAAGGTCAATAAATGCGTTATTTTTTAAGATAACCCCTATTTTGTTACATTTTTAAAGGGGGAAAAATTAAATTTTAAAAATATTGAAACATATACAATTTTCCATTTTAAAATAAAAAGTTGTCC
>JAHBCN010008911.1:0-36754 GCA_019359885.1 Listronotus oregonensis | reverse complement strand
AAAACCCTCTGGTCCTTTGCACTGAGTTTGGCTTTTTATTCGCCAAAGGCATATAATTTTGTTAGAAATACATTTAATAAGACATTCCCACATTTGGGAATATTAAGTAAATGGTACAGGTCAGTGAATGGTAGTCTAGGATTCAGCAAAGTAGCCTTAACAGCTTTAAAATTAAAGCAACAACAGTCATCTGGCCCAATACGCTGTAACCTAGTTTTAGACCTAGTTTAGCTGCTTCAACGAAAGCCGATTTAGTACTAAAATGTTTGGAATTTATTAATGAGAGTGGTGTTATAGTAACGTCCATTACTTTTGACGGGGTACCATTTTTCAAACCCAGCCAACTTAAATACTAGTTTTAAACATCCAATGAGCGAATCCAATGTCTACATTGTTCTTCATACTTGTCATATGATAAAGCTCGTTAGAAATTGTTTAGCATTCCAAACAGATATCAAAGATATTAATGGAAACGATATCAAATGGAGCTTTGTCACTAATTTAGTTAAAAAGCAAAATGAGGAAGGACTACATGCTGCCACAAAATTACGACTAAGATCTCCAGTGGGTGAGGGAAAAAATGAAGGTGCGATTAGCCACCCAAACAATCAGTAAAATTGTTAGTGATGCACTCACATTTTTAAGAGTTGATCTTGGTTTACCAGAATTTCAAAATTCCGAGGCTACTTCGGACTTTTTATTAAAATTTACAAACTTTTTTGATATAATGAACTCAAAAAACCGTTACGCCAAATATGTTTTTAAGGAAACTTTATTACCCAAGACTGTCGAATTTACTTTTAAATATTTAATAGTAATTAAAAAACTTATTCTAGGTTTAACTTTTAGAGATACATCCATACTAAAATCATCTAGGAAAACCGGGTTTTTGGGTTTTTTAATTTGTATAGAGTTTAAGAAATATGTATAAGGAATTCGTTGCAAAAAATAATAAACTGAAATATATTCTAAGCTATAAGTTGTCTCAAGATTATCTGGAGCTATGTTTTTCGACAATTAGAAGTAGGGGTGGGTATAATAATAATCCCACGGCAAGTTACAAACGATTATTAATTCAAAGTCAAATATCGGCCCCAAAAACAGAAAACGCAATAGATTTGCAAAACATTTTAATTTTAACTTGCGGATCTCGTTCTTTAACCACAGTGGAAACCGGTGATTGTTTGAAAGAATCGGATGAATATCTAAAATATATAGAAAAAGTTAAAAACAGTTTTGAATAATCCTATAATGTATCGTCAGCCTGGCATTTAAGTGTATATGCTAAAGATATTGGGGCATACATTAATGGATTTCTAGTTAAGGATTTAAAAAATGTATAAACTGCCCCAAGTGTCTATATGTATTAGAAGGCGACTAAGTATTTTTTTCCCTTCAAAAAAGAAAAACATTTGGAAAGCTGATTAAAGCTACCACATTCGCTATTAAAATATGTAAGGCGGGAGAAACATGTTTTCGAATTTATCATAAGACAATAAATATTTTTAATAAAAATGTTAAGGATTTAAACTATGTGCTAATAAATTATACCATCCGTTATTTGCCTCTAAGCATTATGGCATTGGTTAGATTGATGTTATGGTTGCCCGGCGTATGCCAAAGACAACGGCTAGTTTTAATCGAGTGCTAGGTGTAGATTAGTGCTTGGGCCATTTTTTTCTAAGTCGATAATTGTTTAATATTTATTATGATAGTAAAAAAAATATCTTGAGCGCCACTGATTTTTTTTTATCCAATATCCTGGGCAAAATCAGAAACCAGTACTAAGAATTTAAATAAAATTCTGGTACCTTAAATACATAATAATATATAAATCAATAAAAAAATATGATATGTTAGGTAGTTTAGATAAGTGAAATTTAGGATTGATTTTTAATAAAAAAAAATACTTAAATGGAAAGAACTGGCCTTAATTTTTGTCGATCAGATGGAAATATCTTCAAAACCTCAGAGTCTCCACAGAGGCTTCGGTGATAAAGTCCAATGTTCTTATTTACATTTCGGCTTGCTCGCAACTTATGGTGATCCGTGACATAATGGTGGACACAATCAGAGATCTCTTTAGAAAACAAATCCACGATGAGCCGTGATACAATGCTCAGAGTCCTCTTAAAAAACCATCTCCTCGGTGAACCCTAGAATACATCATTGCTCTATGAGCACCAAAACGTGTCCATATAGTAATAAAAGAATCACTTTACGAGATACGTACCTCTATTCTCGAGGGATTCCTTTACGGACGTCCATCACGTCGAAAACAGTCACGAAAAATATTCTTTTTCTAGTATTAAAATTCAATATACATCTCAAATATTGACGTCTCGATAAATATTAAATTCGATTGATTAGCTGAAATATTTGCGAAATAAAGAATTTAATAATAATAATAATAATAATAATAATAATAGATCCTCGTATCTCACATGTATATTGTTATTTTCTTATTTATTGTTATTTTTTTGCACGTAACTTTAAAACTGAAAATTTATCTGAAATAATAGGAAATGATGATTAAACCAATATGAATGCGGGGTGAGTGTGAAACTCACTGTAAGTAATATGCCGTTTGTATTCTTTCGAGTTGGAATGGCAAAGCATTGTCATCTCGTAGAAAATTTTCGAAAAGTACATCGTAATCTCCTAAGAAGTTGTTTACTGAAATATTCCATCCATATACAGTGAGTGTTATATTTACTTGATTTATGTTGACTTTGATTATCAGGACTTTTTCTAATTATGTATTGTTATTTAAATAAATAGTTTAAATTTCTCATTTGGTAAATATCAGCTGATTGTCAAAATATCGATTTTCTTATGCGTCAATCTCTCTAAACGAATTTAAGCGACACATCGATTTTCGTTTAAAACTTCTCGCTCAAGGACATTTAAGATTAATCGTAGGATTGTGATAAAAACTGGTTTCTTTTTGGCAAATAAACAGATCAAGGGCCGAGCCCAAAAGGTGTTCAAGTGCGCACTGCATGAATTAAACCGAAAATGCTGTAGACGGAACACGATTATGGGAAACGTCAGAGAGAGATGTCAGGAACAAGAGGTACTTTTTCAAGGGTCTTCGACACGTGAAGTCGTGTCGTGAAGGAGTCTGCTGCAAAAATCTAAATCATCTTGTGAAATTTTTGAAGATTATGTAATCTTGCAGTAAGAATCGAATTTAATATTTATCAAGACGTCAATATTTAAGAAGTATATTGATTTTTAATACTAGAAAAAGAATATTTTTCGTGACTGTTTTCGACGTGATGGACGTCGGTAAAGGAATCCCTCGTAAAGTGATTCTTTTATCACTATATGGACACGTTTTGGTGCTATAGACAATGATGTATTCTAGGGTTCACCGAGGAGATGTTTTGAGAGGACTCTGAGCATTGTATCACGGCTCATCGTGGATTTGTTTTCTAAAGAGATCTCTGATTGTGTCCAGCATTATGTTACGGATCACCATAAGTTGCGAGCAAGCCGAAATGTAAACTCCATAAGAACATTGGACTTTACCACCGAAGCCTCTGTGAAGACTCTGAGGTCTTGAAGATATTTCCATCTGATCGACAAAAATTAAGGCCAGTTCTTTCCATTTAAGTATTTTTTTTATTAAAAATTAATCCTAAATTTCACTTATCTAAACTAATTAACATATCATATTTTTTTATTAATTTACAGGGCGCACTAGAAATTCATGAATTTTCCCGTGGCGTGAAATTTCCCTTTTTTTTATGACATTATAATTTTCATTCTCTTTAAACCTCAAATACCAATTTTTCTTATCAAATTTAAACTTTAACAAGACCCATGTATACATAATGTATTATGATATATATGTAATTAAATGTAAATTACCTGTACATTACAAAAAAAATAGTGATTTGAAACAAACACCGAAACTGAAAATATAGCTATATTCATGTAAAGGTACCAGAATTTTATTTTAATTACTTTAAATTCTTAGTACTGGTTTCTGATTTTGCCCAGAATATTGGATAGAAAAAAATCAGTGGCACTAAAGATAATTCTTTTTTAAAAGTAATAGCTTTGGTTAGAAAAGACAATATGCAATGATTTTAAATTTATCATCTTTTCTGTATTTTTATTCTATGTATTGTATGGTATTTACTTATTTCTTGGATTTTATCTGGGAATTTAGTTTAATTTTTGTTTAATTATCCACGAATTTATTAAGTTGTTGCCATGATTTTGCCTTATGATTTTGTATTCTTATTCGAAACCAAAGTATTTAGGTACATTTAGTGGAGTATTTGTTGTTTAATTTATTTTTCTTAAGTAAAGTAAAATACGTTTATTTCTGTTAAAAAATATTAAATATTGGCCATCGACAAAAAAGCAAAAATAATTTTATAAACAGAAATTTCGTTTAGAGTGGACCAGTAAGTTTAAAGGTGAAATCAAGTGTACTGTAAGGTATGTATCAAACAAATTACTGGTGGTGCTACCATTTAGACAGGCATGCAAAGACTGCCCTTCACATTTAAAATATAAAGAAGGCCAAAAAGACCCCAAAAATGAAAACCTTTGCTGATACAGATACAAAAAAGAACCGGACAAATAATGCCTACTAGGCAGAGATGAAAATTGTTATGTTTTTACACGAACATAATTTGCCTTCCCTTTTAATGGATTATTTGCCCAAATTTTTGCAATCAGTTTGCCCCGATTCCCAAATTGCCAAAGACATGACTATTTGCAGACAAAAGGCCACATTGTTAACTAGAGATTGTTTTGCAGCGGAGGCTTTACAAACTTTAGGGAATGAAGAGTTTTGTATTTCGTGCAAATTTTATTTAGAAATCTAATAATTTTCCAGCTTTTTCAATTATCATCGATGAGTGTACTCAAAAAATATTAGTTATTGTTGCTAGATTCTATGATAATCACAGAGAGCAAGTGCATGATAATTTTTTGGGCTTGTTGAAAATTTCAGAGGGAACAGCACAAGAAATATATAATAAACAATGTCACATTTAAATAAAAATAACATTAATAGTAATAAAATGGTTGGCTTGGCAGCAGATAATGCCATTGTTACGATGAGGGATATTAATGGAGTTGAAGCCCTTTTTTAGACAGATAATCCAAGTCTTTTTATATTGGGGTGTGTGTGTCATAGATTCCATTTATGCTCATCAGCAGCCGCTAACAAATTACCAAGGTCACTGAAAGAGTTTGCCAGAGGCATATATAACTATTTTTCTAATAGCAGCAAGCGGCAGCCGTTTTTAACCGAGTGTCAGGCCTTTTTGAAAGAGAAACCCCATCGAATCCCCAGACCAAGTCAGACCAGATGGTTATCTCTTCAGGTAGATACATATATAAAGGGAATAGGAAAAATCATACATCAAGTAAATTTAACTTTATGTTCAAAATGAAATTTTTATTAAAAAGTTACAAGGTTGTTTTGTTACCCTGTACCCTCAATCCTTCATATATCTTTTTAAAATGATCGTGTTAATTTTTGTTTGTTTTCCTTTAGGCAGTAGTAAACAGAATTTTGCAGCATTTAGAGTCATTGGTTTTAGTTTTTCAAGATGCAGTGAAGTGTTGAGAATATGCTTGAAAATCTAAAACATCCTGCGAATAATGTATATTTTAATTTCCTATCATATATATTAGAAATACACGCTTGAGTTTTTAAGTGAACATTGTAAAATATATGCTTTAGGGTCAAGGATTAAAACTTTGTATAGATCAATTTTACAAAATTTCTTAAACCAAGAATACATTGTCCTAACTTCTTTAAATCTAATTGATCCCTAAAACCCCAGAAATGTTCTCCCTTTAGAAGAAATATATGTTGGTGCTAATGCCCAGCTGCTTCTCAGTAATTCAAATATTGACCAAACAACCGTGGTTTTCTAAATCCTGTGACAAAGCCAGACTTTTAAAAATTCAAGCCCACAAAAAGTTTCTTCAAAACCTCAATCCCGAAAATCGACAGGCTAGCATCAAAGCAAGAAACCAGTATAATCAGACCATCTCAAAAGCAAAAGACCGATTTAACAATCGGATAAAAGATAAAGTTCTCTCTTGCTCGAATGGCAGTAGAGCTTTCTGGTCCTTTGCCAAAAATAAAAGTCAAAACTTTTGCACAAATTCTTTTCCACCCCTAATCTCTGAAGATGGAATTGTCTCTACCTCCAAAGGAAAAGCCGAACTATTTGCCAAACAATTTGCTGCCAATTCTACGCTTGATACCCCTATTAATCTTTCTCTTCCAACAGTTGTCCCTGTTTCTCATAAAATGTCCGATATCATTTTTAAATCAAAACAGATCAAGCGTATTCTTTCTACTTTTAATACTAAAAAAATCATCTGGGCTGGATGGCATACCAGCGATCGTCTTAAAAAATGTGCTCCCGAGCTTGCACCCATCCTAAAGGCGGCTGTACACGATGCGAGAAATCACGAGCGTGGAGAGCAATCGTGGCTCGCACCACGAATCTAGTATGCGTGACCCTGCTTACACGATTCGAGAAGAATAGAAAAGTGAATCAAGCTCTTATATTTTAGTCGCAAAATGGACACTGATTTGAATGATGGTGTTCTTTTAGTCAGTGCAATTTTGGCGGTTATTTTATCGAGTAAATTAATTTAAAAAAAAAAAGAAAAAAGAGAAGAAGACGAACGTGGGTGCGAAGTTGGATAAACAGACGCAAAAAGTTTGGAGCTCTTATATTTTAGTCGCAAAATGGACACTGATTTGAATGATGGTGTTCTTTTAGTCAGTGCAATTTTGGCGGTTATTTTATCAAGTAAATTAATTAAAAAAAAAAAAAAAAAAGAAGACGAACGTGGGTGCGAAGTTGGATAAACAGACGCAAAAAGTTTGGAGCTTCACAATACTTATGCAGTGAGTTAAGAAATAAAGATATTTCGTCTTTTAACTGACTGACTGAGTCCACAACATATTAATATACTGTTAGAAAAAGTACACCCACTTATACAGAAAAAGTGGGCAGTTATGCGAAAACCATTGTCATCTAAAATAAAACTAGAAATAACGTTAAGATATTTGTGCACAGGGGACTCCTTCACTAGTTTGCAGTACTTGTTCCGGGTCCCAATTACCACAATATCACGATTTATACCTGAAGTTTGTGATGCCATCAGGATGGTACTTGCAGAATATTTACAGATAGGTATAGTCATTTTGTTCCATTTTTTATAAATAGATATATGAGCATTTATAAGTCAGAAAAAAACCTTTTATTTTCGGTCATTTATTGTGAATTTACATTATTTATTAAAACTGAACAAAAAACCATGACAAATTAAAATAGGACAAATGGAATCATCTGTAGAATCTTGCGTATGATCACAAACACACAGAACATTGCCAGCTGGAGTGTGTTTGTCAAAATCAGTATTTGGTCCATCAAAATTTTCTTGTCTTGATGAGGAACGATTATTTGAATAAAGTGTGCTCATCCGTTTTCGACTTATTAGCTGTTGTATTTCCAATTGCAATTGGAGGGCGTCTCCTAATGTCATGGCATTTAACTGAGCAGCGACACTTTGCTCAAATACGTCAAACTCAGTTTTTTTAGACGCTTGAGTGGCGTTAGATGAAATTTTTTCTAATCCTTCCATTGCAGATAGAACGACTACATTGTCACTATTTTCAATAGAGGTATTCTTATTTATTTGTATATCCGCATTTGTATCACCGTAATTAGCGCGTTTTCTCATAACGCTTGGAGTAGGAGTAGTTGACGTTGATGCTTCATTTTGTGTATCATTTGTTGTTTCAATTTGTGTGGTTTCTGGCATTTCATGTTCTTGTGTTTCGTTTTCATCGTAAGTCATCTCTGTGTCTTGTACCACCTCGTTTGGTGTGTCCTGTAATTAAAATAATAATTTTAATTTATTACAGGTTCCCTCAACAACCGAAAAATGGCAACGCAACCAAAGTGGGTTTGCAAATTGCTGGAATTTCCCCAATGTAATTGGAGCCTTAGATGGCAAGTACGTTAATATAAAATCTCCTGTAAGAAGTGGATCGGATTTTTATAATTATAAGGGCAAATTTAGTATTGTACTATTACGCTTTTTAGATGGAGGTATTTTTCGAAATTCAACTCTTTTTGAAGCATTACAAAATAAATGTTTAAACATACCAGAAAATGGAATAATTGTAGCAGATGACGCGTTTCCACTTACGCAACATATAATGAAGCCATACAAAAGAAGAAATTTAAATGTTCAAGAGAAAATTTTCAATTATCGACTCTCCAGAGCGAGTTGATTGTTGAAAATGCTTTCGGCATATTAGTAGCTCGTTTTAGAGTATTTGAAAAGGATATTAATTTAAGGCCTTAAAAAGTGAATAAAATAATATTAGCGGCATGCTCCTTGCATAATTGGCTGCGAACATCCAAGGACCAAAACTATTGGCCTCGAGGAATAGAGGACAGAGAAGACCTAGAATCTGGTAAAATCAATGGAGAAATAATACTCGAGGTTTGGAAAGTATTCGTGCACAAAGAAATGAAAATAATCCAACCAGAGCCGGTGCAAATTTGCGAGATAAATACTGTAAATATTTTAACGGTGAAGGTGCAGTACCATGGCAACAAATTATGATCAATTAGATTTTTTTAATAAATTATAAATATTTATAATAAAAAATTATGTTAAAACTAACCTGTAAGTTCGAGACTGTTTTCTGCATTACCACTGGTCTTAAAAAGCATGTTGAACCGGACTTCATAGACGCCTTAATTTTTTTAGGTTCTTGGCAATAATGTGACCGGATATTTTTTATTTTTGTTTTCCAGTCCGACTTTGTAAAACCTGGTATTTTCAACTGGTCAATAATATTTTGCAAGGCAGATTCTCGTTTTTCACGATTCTTATAGTCGGGAGAATCAGATTTCCATAAACAATAATTCATTTCGTATAGATGAACAAACAGTGCCATTTGATTTCCTGAAAATCTTGCCATTTTTCGCCAAAAGATTACGGTATTCTTAATTATAAAAAGGACTTTCTCGTACCAAGTGTGCAAGGCAACTAATCAACTAATAAACAAGTTTGAAATTTATTCGAGCACGCGCGTTATCACGTACGTGCTCGTTCGAGAATAGTTTACACGGTTCGAGCTCGCATGAAAATTGCGTTAGATGCCTTCACGCACGTGATTTCTCGCATCGTGTACAGCCGCCTTAACTCGCCTCTTTCGAATCTCTTACGACACGGGCGTTTTCCCGGAGAGTTGGAAGGCTGCGCGTGTGCAACCTGTCCCCAAAAAAGGATCCAAAACTCTTCCTTCTTACTATAGACCTTTATCTCTTCTTTCAGTTGTTTGCAAAGTAATGGAAAAATTAATTAATTCCCAACTCTTAAAGTATCTCCAAGTAGATCCACAGCTGATCTTCTTTCCTTTGTCTCACACAACTGGAATAAGTCCCTTGAGTTTCTTGCTGAATCCCAGATCGTTGCTCTTGACATATCCAAAGCTTTCGATCAGGTCTGGCATGATGGGCTTCTTAACAAACTTCCTTCTTACGGTCTTCCACCTAAGCTTTGTCTTGGCTTTCCAGTTTCATTTCTAATCGACGTATATCAGTTAGTGAAGATGGTCATTCCTCCAGCTTCTAGCAAATTAATGCTGGGGTGCCCCAGGGCTCAGTGCTGGCACCCACGCTGTTTCTTCTACACATTAACGATCTTCTCTCTTCCACAATCAATCTCATTCATAGTTTTGCTGACGATAGTACCCTTCATTCTAGTATTCAATTTCTTAAGCCACCATGTAACGCTGACTTAGAAAACAAGCGCAGGTCAATGCTGATATCTCTTTCACAAGACCTGAAACTTATCTTGGATTGGGGTGCCAAAAATCTCGTCACAGTCATGTTCGCTGTCGCGAAAAAAGTCTGCCAATGCTCATCCCTTACATATGAGCGGCCAAGTTCTGCAGAACAAAGAGTCGTTTTATCTTGTAGTAGACTATGGGGCACTTCAGGCAGACAGGCCGACTTCCGGTCCATGACGTCATTATTTAGGAATCTTGGGCTACGCCTATTTTAGAGTATTGCGCATGCGTGTCATCTGTCAAATGTCATCTGTCAAAAGTCACCTGTCATCTGTCACCTGTCAAATGTCAAACGTCACCAACGCCATCTTGGATCTCTGACGTCACTATTTAGGAAATGTAGGTTAGCTATATATATATTAACGTACTGAGCATTAGTCATCTGATGAATTAATTAAATAATTAAAAAAAGTTCATGCAGGATTCGAACCACCTAGCGCCTCGTCCTGATTCCAACGCCTTAAACCCTGCGGCCACCGGGGCATATTAAATAGTATTGGTTAAATTGTGTATAGTAGAAGAGACGTAAATAATTAGGAATCTTAGGCTACTACTATTTTAGAGCACTGTGCATGTGTTAAAAAAAATGGCGGCTGTCAGCTGTCAAATGTCAAACCTAACATGTGGGGCCCTGTGTTTAATCACCAGGCCTGGGACTTAAGAGCAGAACATTATAAACAGACGCTGCGAACGTCATTGGTGTTTTGCTGGTTGCATAATTTATTTAGGAATCTTAGTCTAACTATATTTTAAGATATTACGCAAGTGTCACTTGTCAAATTCATGTATTAATCAACGCTGCTATATGCCATAGTAAATTAAGGGTGACGCCATTATATTTTTTGTTTTCTCAGCAAACCCTTTTACTTATACCCATATCATGGAAGTGCATAAAAATTACTAGACCGCCATTTTTAGCGGTCCGTCATATTGGATGTAAAATGACGTCACTTGGCGAATCATAAGTTGTCATCCAAACTCAACGTGTATGCAAAGTTGCAGCTCAATCGGTTGCTGCTTTAAAATTGAGTTAAAAGATTTGAACAAATATACAAACGAACATTTTAAGTTAAATAAAAGCTTGTAAAGAAACATGTTAACATAATCAATTTTTTTAGTCTAGATCATAAAACTAGTTATTCATTTTTATCTTAAAGTTTAAAATGTTATCCCAAAATTAGATATAAAATGCAAAAGTTTTTTTTCTTACATAACTAGATTGTATTTTGCCATTTTGGGGATTTTCAGAGTTGAAAAAACAGTAAATCGAACGGGAAATGCGAACATTACGTTCGATAAGGATCACAACGGATAAACCGTACGGTTAACGAATTATTCTGTATTTGTAGCAGTATATAATAGATAGCGTTAGGTAGGTACATCCCGATGATGATGATGATGTTGGTTAAATATGGAAACGTTGTATTATAAAGCATTTGTTATTGTTAAATAATTAAAAAAAAGTTCATGCAGGATTCGAACCAGGTATAAGGCCCGTGAGGTAACATCTCGTTCCAGCGCCTAACCAATTTCCAATTCCAATTCTATAATGCTTTATTTAGTTACTAAATAATTTTACATTTAAATTAATTACAATACATAGGGTAGTGGCACCAGTAATTGCCATTGCACCAGTTGTTGCCACCTGCCACAAAAGTCTCAATAACAGTAGATTACTTTAAAAATTTTTACCAAGTGTTGACATCCATCTGCAATTTACATATTATCTTAAACCCCACCTATAATATTTAGGAAACATCAAACCGGGGTAGTGAATTTTAAATTAGAATAGGTTTGTGTGAAACAGTGCATTTCTTGGCAACTGGTTGTAAATTCATTTAAGGTAAGTAATATATATAAATTTTTATTATCTCACTGTTTTTCATTTATTATTTAGTGTTTTTGTTGCTAAGTATGGTAAATATATCAAAGTAAACTGTGCTTATGTGTAAGAAACAAAAATCGAAAAATATTAGCAAATGGCATGGGTTGGCAATTACTGGACTGGGAAAAATCGTTGTTCCACTAATTGCCAGCTATTGGCAATTACTGGAAATATGTCAAAGTCTTAAATTGTATGTCTTTTTGTTCTTTAAAATTTAGATCATAACGTGGTAAAGTTAATGTGAAATTTGAATAATATTTTTAATAATATTCTCCAGTAATTACCATAGGCTGGCAATTACTGGTATTTGATTGGCAACTTCTGGTTTTGCATTAAAAACTACTACATTTTGGTATTGCCTTTTGATTATTGGCATAGTATAACTTTGCAAAAATGCAAAATTTATTTTATATAATATATTATTTCAGAAATGAAGACATCTAAAAGGAGTTTTTTCCAATATACTGAGGAAGACCTAAGAAATGCGATTGATGAAGTTAAAAATCAAAATAAATCTGTTAATGCAACTGCCAAAAAGTATGGAATCCCAAGAAAAACCCTAGCAAACAAAATTTCTGGGAAAACCCCTCTACAAAGAAAAATGGGTCCAGCCACCAATTTGACTGCCTTAGAAGAGAATCGGCTTGTCGAATGGATAATAAAGATATCTAGAGCTGGATTTCCACTTGTTAAGGAGGATATCTTATGCACAGTTCAAAAAATTATGGTGAATTCTCAACGAGAGAACAATTTTACTGAAAACAAACCAGGTAAAAAGTGGTTTGATTTGTTTATGAAACGACATAAGCAAAGACTGAGCAAACGAACTCCAGAGACACTCACAAACATAAGAGCTGCTGTAACAGAAACTCAGATCCGGGCCTGGTTTAGTGAGGTAGAAAATTATCTTCGTAGAGAAAATCTTTTTGACGTTCTGGAGAATTCATCCCGCATTTTTAATTGTGACGAGAGTGCATTTGTTTTATGCCCGAAGTCTGGAAAGGTCATCGCACCAAGAGGAGAGAAAAACGTGTATGAAGTGGCCAAAGGCTCTGACAAAGAATCTTTAACAGTCTCAATTTGTGTGAGCGCCAATGGAAAAGTTCTTCCACCATTTATTGTCCTTCCTTATAAAAGGATGCCTAGGGAAGTTATTGAAAGTGTACCAAGTTCAGAGTGGGGTATAGGCAAATCAGACACAGGATGGATGAATGGCCAAACATTCTACGAGTATGTTGCCAATGTGTTCAATCCCTGGTTAGATAAAAACCATATTCAAAAGCCAGTAATTCTATTTTTGGATGGGCACCGATCACATCTTACGATGCATTTAAGCGAGTTTTGTGAGAATCAAGAAATAATAGTTGTTGCATTATTTCCCAACTCAACTCATACTTTACAGCCGTGTGACGTAAGTGTTTTTGGTCCCTTGAAAAAAAACTGGCGTAAAGTCGTTCATGAATGGAAGTTTCAATATCCCATAGATGTCAAGCTTGACAAGACGACCTTTCCTAAACTTTTTGACTGCGTTCTCAAGAAATTGACAGAAGATACAGTCAAAAATGGTTTTCGAAAATGCGGAATATTTCCTTGGGATCCTAATAGTGTTGACTATAGCAAATGTATTAAACAAAATCAGACCTTACACAATAATCAACCTGATATACAAGAATTTAAAAAGATTAAAATTACGCTGAATGTTGTCGAATCGTATCTCGAAAAATCTACTTTAGATTGTTTTACAGAAACATTACATAAGAAAGATAACTGGGAAGGAGATTTAAAATATCAGGAATTGTATATTATTTGGCGAGATTTAAAACAAAAAAGTATTAGAAATATTTCAACAACACACATAACAGGGGATTCACAAGGACAGAACAATGTAGTGGCACCAGTAATTTTGGATGTAAACGAAAATGCCGAATCTGATATTAATATCGAAGCTAGCTCAAATAATGAATTTTCTATTAAGCATACCATGCCACCACTTCCAAGTACATCCAAAACACTTACACCGCTCGAAAATATTTGTTCAGGGATGACCACTCCCATTGCAAAGTCAAAAAATCCATCTAATTTTAAATCTGTTTGTTCACCTCTAATAGATGACTCCAGTAATTCAAGTGTTGGAACACCTTTTAAAAGAGCGCTCTACTGGCCAGAAACAACTGCACACTTGCCCAAGAAGCGCCAAAGAAAAGAAAAGATACCAGCAGTGGTCACATCTAGAGAATGGATGAAGTATTTTAGAACAAAAGATAAGGAGAAAATGGACAAAGAGCTGGCAATAGAGACTAGGAAGAAATTGCGGGAAGAAAAAAAGCTTCAAAGAGAAGAAGAAAAAGGAAAAAAGAATAAAAGCCGCAAGAAAAAAGAAATTTATTCTGATTCAAGCTCCTCAGAAAATATAAGTTATCAAGATTCTTCAGATACTGAAAACTTAACTGAAAAAAGGGAAAGGGAAAAAGAGGTTGAAATAAAAAGGTAACTTAAGAGAAAATATTATGCGTGTTTAGTAAAATTTTTCCATAGGAAGAGTTGTCAAGGTAAAAGGAGATATGCTGAAATAAAGTTTTTAAAAAAGAACAGAAAATAACTACGTTTGGCCACAAAAACATGATATTGACAGTGTTAATCAAAAATATTTTTTTATGGTCCCATCTCCTCAAGGGAAAGCGCATTTCAATTACAATGAACCACCATAAAATTGGTGCAACAGGCAGTTTGCCCAAACTTAAATAAAAACACAAATTTTTTTCATAGTTTTTTTTTTTTCCATGTAGAGTTCATTAATACAATTGGTTGTTAAAACCCAAAATTTTTTTTCGCCTCTGGTTTGATTTGGAAATTTTGGAAAATTGAAACCTCTGGTGTTTTTTTAAGTTTTAAAAAAAAAAAGTTAATAAAAAATTTTTTTTAAAAAAGACAGTTTTTGTTTATTGTTTTAGTAATACAACACCTGGTGTAATAAAAATAAGTAAAAAATTTTATTAATCTTTTAAACCCATATTATTTATTACTTTTCTCTTAGTTGGCAATTACTGGTTCCCTTTCTATATGAATTATTTAATTTCTTCCAAGGACCACGGAGAAATTTAACACAGCCAGGCCCGGGCCCAGGCGGGTGTATGGCTCTTTTGGTAATTAGCCCAACCATTCAACAAGTATATTAAAAATAAATGTTAAATAGTTGTAAACCTATAAAAATAATACAAAAGGACCAACAGGATTCGAGTCGTCCTTTTTTAAAAAAGTCCCTTTACCGCTGAGCTACTGGGGAATATTACTTTTTTTGTTGTGAAATAGATGTATATTAAAAGATAATTTTAAAATTTAAAATAAAAAAAAATAGCGTTTGGATGTTATCTTTTAAAATTCGGGGGAAACCCCGATAATGATGATGATAATGACAGAACCTTAAATATAAGCCAAAACTTATTTTTTAAATATATAATCAAATAGGTATTTTCAAACGTATAAAGTCGGTTCTCAGCTAAACTACCTATTTTGTAAGCAGGGATTACCACTTCGCTCCACGACTCTAAAATCCTTAATAAGGACGTTTGAAACCTAGACTATAGTGGGGAGAACTAATCAGTATTGTTTCGAACATTAAAGGAGTGTCACATGGTTCCAAAGCGGGGGGGTAGGACCTTATTATATTTATCTCGAAATTTTTTGGTTGTTTAAATTTAATATTAGCATAAACCCTTTTTTGGAACATATGTAAACTTTTTATTTATCAACAGATTTAAATAATTTTTTTTTATTCCAATTCAGGATGTTAAAACCTAATAATGATGTTTAAATTTAATATTACCATAAAGCCTTTAACTATGTATAACTTTTATTTAATATTCGTTTGAAATAATTATTTTTATTCTAATTCAGTATGTTGAAACATACATATTTGATGTTTAAATTTAATATTATCTTAAAGCCTTTTTTGGCAACACTATATTATAACTTTTTATTATAACAGATTTAGATAATTGTTTTTATTCTAATTCAGGATGTTAAAACATACATATTTGATGTTTAAATTTAATATAAGCATAACCCTTTTTGGCAACACTATGTATAACTTTTTTATTTACAACAGATTTAAATAATTCTTTTTTATTCCAATCAAGATATTAAAACAACGGGACCAAATTTAATTTTTGGCAAAAAACCCCTTTTTGGCATCACTACGTTAACTTCTTTTATTTATCATACGATTGAAATAATTCGTTTTTTAAAAAAATTCTAATTTTTCTGCACCTTTTATCAAATTATAGACTTCGGTCAAATTAGCAAAGCCTTAATTAAAAAAAAAAATTTTACAATTTAACAACTTAACTTATACAGCGTTTTTAAATAAGATTAAATACAAACTATAGATTTAAAAATCCTTTTAGTAAATCATTGGTGGTTTAATTTAAGGAAGTATACGTTTTCAATAAATATTTAGACAAATCAATTATTTTTAGAATTTTAACGGTAAACATGTAATACAGGAGTTACGGAATAGATGTTTCACTAATTGTTTAAAACAATCATTTAGTAAGTTTATTACATTATTACGACTTAGCCATCAGCGATTAAAGGTATGAGGTCAAAATGGCGTTGTTTAACTGTATATTTTGGAAAATAAATAAAAAAAGTCAATCATATAAAATTTTTATCTCTCTACCATAAATGCGCTTTCAACTCCCAGAATATTACAGTATTAATTTTCATAAAATAAAATGCAATGGGAAATTAGAAGTTTATTCGCTTATTTCAAAATAACAGCACTGTTTTTTCCCAAAAAACAGTATTTTAAATAACAGCACTGTATTTTCAATTAGCAGCCCTGTATTTCCAAATAACAGCACTGTTTTAAATAACAACTTTTATTTTCAATAACAACCCTTTTTCCAAATAACAGCCCTGTTTTTCAAATAACAGCACTGTTTTTTTCAAATAAAACCCTGTTTTCCAAATAACAGCCCCGTATTTTTCAAATAACAGCCCTGTTTTCCAAATAACAGCCCTGTTTTTCCAAATAACAGCCCTGTATTTTTAAAAAAAGCACTGTTTTTAAAAAAACGGGTTTTTTTTCCGAAAAGCCCCGTATTTTAAAACAGCCCCGTTTTCCAAATAAAGCCAAGCATTTTTAAATAAAGCCCTGTATTTTTTAATAACAGCACTTTTTTTAAATAACAGCACTGTTTTTAAAAACAGCTGTATTTTCCTCTAACAGCCCTGTTTTTCCAAATAACAGTCCTGTTTTTACAAATAAAGCCTTTTTTCAAAAAACAGGCTGTATTTAAAACATGCTGTTATTTAAAATACAGGGGTTATTTTTAAAAACAGGCTGTTATTTGGAAAAACAGGGTGTTATTTGGAAAAAAAGGGTGTTATTTTGAAAATAAGAATTTGAAAAAAGGGCTGTTATTCAGAAAAACAGGCTGTTATTAAAAATAAGGGTTTTTTATTTGGGAAAAAGAAATTTGGAAAAAAGGGGTGTTATTTATGAGAGTATTGAAATTTGGAAAACAGAAATGGGCTGTAAAAACAGTGTAATTATTTGAAAAACATGTTATTTGGGGAAAAAAGTGTTTGAAAATACAGTGCTGTTATTTAAACAGTGCTTTTTTATTTAATACAGGGGGTTTATTTGAAAAATGAAGGTTATTTAAAATACTGTTATTTAAAAAAGGCTGTTATTTTTTTAAAAAGGAATAAACTTTTAATTTCCCATTATATGTTATGAAAATTAATATGTAATTTTGGCATTTATGGTTGATTGGTTGATTGATAAAGAAATAAAAGTTGAGGTTTGTCCGCCTCGACACTGCACCACAGGGCTTTTTGCATCTCTTGTGTATTTTTTTCAGTTAAAAAAAATTTTACACCTTAGACAGGTGTAGTCCCTTTTTCTGTTCTTTTCCCCAATTTTCCCGCCTCCTGGTGGTTAGTGTCCCCCATGGGGTTTGTTTTTCCCCCGGTATGTAAGTGCAGGGCACTCAATATGATTGAGAGGCTGCCCCTTCCTCTTCGTCACATAGTCTGTGGGTTCTTTCTAAAACCCCAAGTGTATATGTTTTTCTTAGGTGCAGTGTCCGTTATTAATCCCCACATTTTAATCGTTTCCCTATTTAGTTTAGTAGTTCTTGTCAATGTTTATGGTAAAGCCCCAGCTTTTGGTTATTGGATTTTGCCAATGGGGTTTAAAAATATGACTGATCTTGTTTGACCCACCGGGTCATGTAGCCACGAACCGGGGGCTTTGGTATTCAAAAGGGTTTCCCAGGACCCACAAACATTGCTGCGGAGCCCGCCTGGCCGGGGAGTGCATTTTCTTTTGCCCTGTTTTCCCCCTTGTCCGGCACCCAGGAAAGTGTAACTTTTGTGGTTACCCGGTTTAGGGGGCATTGCAGACAGTTCCAAACCAACCTTGAGTTGACTTTTTGGGGATCCCAAATTTTTAGGGCCCGCTTGACATCGAGAAGATGAACCCGGCAAACCCTTTTTTTAGACAAAGTTCAATGGATTATTTCCGCCTGGAAAACAGTGGATAATTTCCCAGGGAAACACCAGATTGAACCTGGGGGTCATACCATGTATTCCCGCGCCGGCTCCATTGTCAGCCCCCGGGATCCATCTTACCAACCAAATTTCCAGACTGACCAGGAGATCGCTCACTACGCCCAGGTAAGCTTTTTGTATGGTCTGTGTATTTATCCTTTTGGGCATTGTATCACTCCCCTTTCCCCATATTGGGTTGTGATTGCTCGTTTCTGGTGTGTCCTAGGGCAGGCCCAGAGCCCCGTTCCCGTTCATTTCAGCCTGTATCCCCAACCCCGCCTGCCTTAATAATTTTTACCAAGGGGGAGGCTTAGTAGGGTTTTCCCTGGCTCAGTTGGTCTTCTAAATCCCCCCTTTTCAGAGAAGCTGTCGCTGGAGTTTTATAACCCAGCTCGCTTTTCTGTTCTATTTTGGCCACCAGATAGTTGAACCGTAGGTTTCATGGGGCTTACACAGCAGTAAAACCAGTGTTTGCGTGGCGAAATCCCCATTTTTCCCCCCAGCCTTTTGGTAACATTGGGGCCATTTTGCCTTATTAATCAATTCTGCATATGTGGGTTCCAGGTTAGCTTAAATCCAGAGTTAATCAAGGTACTTACCTCCAACATAGCCGGTGGTACCGAAGAAGTAGGGGATTTTTTTTATCAACCTTCGTCTATTTAAGTATTAGCGCAGTTTTTCCAGGATTAACAGTAATGTTTTCTTTTTGCACCATCCCTCCACAATTTTCAGTGCCCTTTGCATAAGCCCGGGTTGTTTTGTTATGCTTCCCCACGACAAGTATAGTGATGTCTCCTCCCTGGGATAGGCCATTATTTTCAGTTCCCCCGGAGTTCGTCAACAACCATATCCCCAGTGGGGGATAGAACCCCCCCCTGTGGGATCCTTTTACCACTGACACCTCCATTGTTTCGCTGAATAAGTTGCTTTCGTTTGCCGTAACATGTTGTTTATCCACCTACAAATGGTGCGAAATTATTCTGGAGAGCCGCCCATTGGTGGAAGTTTTGATCCGTCCCCCAATGTCAAGAAATGCAGCAAGGGGATTTCCTTGTTGTTCAGTGGAGTTCTAATCTGGTCACCAGTTGATGATGAGCAGATTCGCTGATTTTTTTGACTGATAGGATGTTGGTTTTTGGAAAAGGCCTTCTGTCGGGAAATTTTCCCGAAACCTGCGACGTTTTTTCCCGTTTTTTTATAAAAGAGAAATGTAATTGGTCTAAGTCCCTTGCCTGGGGGGGTCCTTTCCCGGCTTTTGAAGACCATTTTTTCGCTTCCAGCATTGGGCAAAAGCTGAGTGGGTTCACGGAAAAGTTTGCAAAGCAGTGGAACTAGGGTTTGCTTTTCCCCGCGTGTATGCTGGATTATCCCATCAGGTCCAGGTGCTTTGTAGGTTTAAATGATTCAATTCCCACCGATTTTTTGTAGGAGATTTTTTTACTTCCCAGTCGCTTCTTGTGGGGGGAATATTCGGGAAAATTGACGTCTGGGTAGGTCTCATTAAGTTGAGTTTCTCTTGATCCTGGTAGATGTGTTTGGAGAAAAAATTTCCCAAAGTTTCCCGCCCGTTTCAGAGAGGTTCCATCTGGTTTTTTTTTTGGTGAAAGGATTGACCGGATCTTTAGACAGGTTTTTTGGGAGTCTCCCCGTGCGGGTATTTTCAACCTCCTGGCAGTATTTCCTCCGCATTTATGGTGAAAAAAAAATTTTGTATGATTGCATTTTGTTTATTTATTTTAAAATATACAGAAAAACCCCCTTTTTGACCTCATACCTTTAATCGCTGTTTAAAGTCGTAATAATGTAAAAACTTTAAATGATTTTTTCAAAAAATTAGTGAAACATCTATTCCAATCCTGATTAATTTTACCGTTAAAATTTAATACTAATGATTTGTCTAAATATTTATTGAAACGAAACCCTTAAATTAAACTCCCAAGATTTATTTAAAAGGGGGTTTTAAACTATAGTTTGTACTTAACTTTTAAAACCCTTTTATTGTTGTTAAATTTTTAAATTTTTTTTAATTAAGGCTTTGCTAATTTGACCGAAAGTCTAAATTTGATAAAAGGTAAGAAAATTAGAATTTATTTAAAAACGAATTATTTCAATCGTATGATAAATAAAAGAAGTTATACGTATTGATGCCAAAAGGGCTTTTTTAATATTAAATTTAGACCATGTATGTTTTAAATCTTGATTTGGGAATAAAAGAATTATTTAAATCTGTTGCTAAATAAAAAAAGTTATAATAGTGTTGCCAAAAAGGCTTTATGCTTATATTAAATTTAAACATCAAATATGTATATTTTAACATCCTGAATTAGAATAAAAACAATTATCTAAATCTGTTGATAAGTAAAAAGTTATATATAGTGTTGCCAAAAAGGCTTTAAGATAATATTAAATTTAAACATCAAATATGTATGTTTTAACATACTGAATTAGAATAAAAATAAATTATTTCAATCGAATATTAAATAAAAAAGTTATACATAGTGTTGCCAAAAGGGCTTTATGGTAATATTAAATTTAAACATCAAATATGTAGGTTTTAACATCCTGAATTGGAATAAAAAAGAATTATTTAAATCTGTTGATAAATAAAAAAAGTTATACATAGTGTTGCCAAAAAGGCTTTATGCTAATATTAAATTTAAACAACCAAAAATTGCGAGATAAATATAATAAGGTCCTACCCCCACGCTTAGGAACCATGTGATACTCCTTAATGTTCGAAACAATACTGATTAGTTCTCCCCACTATAGTCTAGGTTTCAAACGTCCTTATTAAGGATTTTAGAGTCGTGGAGCGAAGTGGTAATCCCTGCTAACAAAATAGGTAGCTTTTAGCTGAGAACCGACTTTATACAGTTTGAAAATACCTATTTGATTATATATTTAATAATAAGTTTTGGGTTATATTTAAGGTTCTGTCATTATCATCATCATCGGGGTTCCACCGAATTTAAACGATAACATCCAAACGCTATTTTTTTTTATTTAATTCTAAAATTATCTTATACTATACATCTATTTCACAACAACAATAAGTAATATTCCCCATAGCTCAGCGGTAGCGCACTGGACTTTGAAACAATAGGACGACTCGAATCCTGTTGGTCCTTTTGTATTATTTTTATTATGTTTACAACTATTTAACATTTATTTTTAATATACCTTCGTGGCCGAATGGGTTAGGCGCTGGAACGAGATGTTACCTCACGGGCCTTATACCTGGTTCGAATCCTGCATGAACTTTTTTTAAATTATTTAACAATAACAAATGCTTTATAATACAACGTTTCCATATTTAACCAACATCATCATCATCATCGGGATGTACCTACCTAACGCTATCTATTATATACTGCTACAAATACAGAATAATTCGTTAACCGTACACCGGAGCGTTGATTAATACATGAATTTGACAAGTGACACTTGCGTAATATCTTAAAATATAGTTAGACTAAGATTCCTAAATAAATTATGCAACCAGCAAAACACCAATGACGTTCGCAGCGTCTGTTTATAATGTTCTGCTCTTAAGTCCCAGGCCTGGTGATTAAACACAGGGCCCCACATGTTAGGTTTGACATTTGACAGCTGACAGCCGCCATTTTTTTTTAACACATCGTACATCCAGTTCAATACCGCCGTAAGTGCAAATTTTTTATTTTTGGTTTTATGGCGGTATTCGATTGCTAATATATTGTACTTTAGAATGAATATAGCCACAAGTGCTAAAATTTAAAGGTTATATTATATTTGCAAATATGGCCCTATGAAATCCAGCTCACTATTTATTGCAATACTGCCATAAATTTACATATGGCGGTATTGCACTGAACTTTGATTTTCACAACCACCCTATTGATCATATGTGGCGCTATTGCACTGAATTTATTACAAACTAAACACAAACCTAACCTCAAAAGCCGCAGAAGGCAGTTATGTTTTGGTGGTTTATAGTATTTACCGTGTTCGAATAATTTATTTTTCTAATAAAATTAGTGTTTAAAAAAAGAGTGCTAGATCAAACTAATTGTTCAGCGAGCCTTAAACTAGAAGAATTTTACGATAGTACATTTTCTGCAGCCATTCGTTTAAATAGTGAGGTAAGTCTATTATGACTTTAATCTTACTTTAAAAAAAAGCAAATGGTCTACTAATTTGTTAATTTATAAAGTTATTCTAAACAATAACTTTTATAGTTTTGATGAAGTAGTCCATTTTAATTTCTTTACACTTATCTTCTTTTTACGCTTATCTTTTCTCTTTATTAGCATTCGCCAGAAATATCAACAGTGCCAGTGCATGCAAAATCATCAATACCTCATATTACGGCGGAGTCGGAAATAAGTAATGCCTGTTTTTCCAATGCAAATAAGAATGTGGTACAGTGGATAGATTCACAATCCGAGACTCTCTTTAAGGTACCTAAATTTAAATATTATGCTTAATAATTTTACTTTCCGTAATTGGACATTTCCGTGATTTTTTGTCTATTTGTTGCAGACATTAGAAAATGTCGCGATAGATGCACCCAGTAGTTCTGAGAATGAAATTTTAACTGAGGTGGCTCCTCACTGTACTGACAATTTTGAAATTATTTGCACGTCTAAATTTAATGATTCGGCTCATAATGACGACTCAATACGAGATAAAGAATTCATCCCGACACGCAGCTTTCAAAGCAGTTCTGAAGAATATTACAGTTCTGAGAGCGAAAGTGGAACTGAGGGAAATTTTCATGAAGATCAAGGTGACGAGCAACAAATGCCGAATAACATACCGCAACCAAATAAAGAAGGACCTCAAAAAGAAGAAGGAAATGTATTGGCGGAGCTTAAAATTAATAGCCGAAAACGGGTAAGACGATCTGAAACATGGAAAAGAAATATAAAGAAAAAGAAAGTTAATAGCGGCCAAAGTTACATTTCAGAAGGAGGAAGGCAAGTTCCGGAAAAACAAATGAAGGTTTCATGCAAAGAAAAATGTAGATTTAAATGTTATACAATAGAAAAAGAAATTCGAGAGGCTATTTTTAATAATTTTTGGAAATTAGGTGACAATAATCTTCAGAGACAGTTTGCTGCTTCTCACATGGAGTCAGTGACACCGAAATACAGACGTGTAAACGAAGAAGGTTCAAGGGCGGAAAATATTGGCTATTTTTTTAGTATCAATGGAGAAAGAAAGAGAGTTTGTAAATTATTTTTTATGAACACGTTAGGTGTAGGCGATAGGTTTGTAAGAACTACTTGGGCTAAATCTAAAGATGGTATTATGTTAAAAAAGGATGAAAGGGGTAACCGCAAAGGACATAAGACAGTAGATGACAGCATAAAAGAGTCAATAAGAAACCATATTAAGAGTTTTCATGTTATCGAGTCACATTATCTTAGGGCAAATACAACAAGAAAATTTATAGATGGATCTCTGACTATAGCTCAAATGTACAGATATTACAAAGAGGAACGGGAAAAGGAAAAATTACCTTTTGCTAAAAAATGTACCTATGAAACCATATTCAATACCGAGTTTAACATTTCTTTTTATCAACCGAAGAAAGACCAGTGTTCAACTTGTGAAGAATACAAAAACTCAAACTTGCAAGAAAAAGCAAAATTGCAAGAGACTTACGATCGCCATATTGCAAACAAAATTAAAAGCCGAGAAGAAAAAGCTAAAGATGTAGCAGTTGCCAGAGATAATTCAAATATTATTGTAGCCTGTTTTGACCTGCAAGCGGTATTACCGACACCATGTGGAGATGTTTCAGCATTTTATTACAAGTGCCGTTTAAACTGTTTTAATTTCACAATCTTTGAAATTGCAACTAAACGTGGTCTGTGCTATTTTTGGCACGAAGCAATTGCCTCCAGAGGCTCTAATGAAATAGCAACATGCCTTTACAATTACATTTCTAAAGTACCTCCAAATTCCGAAATAATTTTTTATTCGGATAACTGCGTTGGGCAAAATAAAAATAAAATAGTTGTTTCCATGTACCTATATGCAATATGTAACACCAAAGTAAAAAGTATTACACATAAATTTCTTACAGTAGGTCATACCCAAAATGAGGGGGACTCAATGCATTCTGTCATAGAAAGGCAAAAAAAGAGAGCATTAAGAAGTGGACCAATTTTTGTTCCTTCTCAGTGGCCACCATTGATTAGAACTGCTCTAAAAGAAGGAAGGCCTTATGAAGTTAGAGAACTGGCTACAGAAGAATTTTACAATTTTAAAGAAATTGCGAATCAATTTGGTCAAAAATTTACCAAGAATTCTAGCAACGAAAAGATTATATGGAATGACATCCAAGCATTTAAAGTTGAAAGAGAAAGTCCTGATAAAATATTTTATAAAATTAATTTTGAAGACGAATTCAAAGAAATTGACTTATCTTCACGAAGAGGTCCAAATTTAAAAAATACTGCCCTAACCAATGCCTATGATATGCCACCTTCTTTAAAAGAGAAAAATAAAGAACATCTTTTAGATTTATGTAAAAAAAACCTAATTGAAAAAGTTCATCAACCATTTTATTATAATATTTGTTTATAAGTATAGTCTAAAATCATTTAATATTTTTTGTAATAATAATACATAACTAATAAAATATTTTTGAAAGTTTTGTGATATTTTTTTTTATTATTTTACCAAAATATTTTTATTAAACGCAGATATGGCGTCAAATAAAATTAAAAATTTCAGTGCAATAACGCCACATCTTACAAAATTCTAATATTCTTTGCAGAATATAATTTTGCTATATACAGGTTTATTTTAGCAACTTGTAAGTACATAACCTCCAAATTTTAAGCAGATACATCTAATAGTTTTTAAATAATATCAATAATTACAGTAAATTGTTGCTTTATTTAGCTGTATCTCAAAATTATCCTTTTTGCACTTATGGCAGTATTGAACTAGATGTACGACATGCACAGTGCTCTAAAATAGTAGTAGCCTAAGATTCCTAATTATTTACGTCTCTTCTACTATACACAATTTAACCAATATGCCCCGGTGGCCGCAGTGTTTAAGGCGTTGGAATCAGGACGAGGCGCTAGGTGGTTCGAATCCTGCATGAACTTTTTTTAATTATTTAATTAATTCATCAGATGACTAATGCTCAGTAGGTTAATATATATATATATAGCTAACCTACATTTCCTAAATAGTGACGTCAGAGATCCAAAATGGCGTTGGTGACGTTTGACATTTGACAGGTGACAGATGACAGGTGACTTTTGACAGATGACATTTGACAGATGACACGCATGCGCAATACTCTAAAATAGGCGTAGCCCAAGATTCCTAAATAATGACGTCATGGGCCGGAAGTCGGCCTGTCTGCCTGAAGTGCCCCATAGTCTACTTCTTGTCGACGTCACTTTTGAGAATGGCCTCAACTGGCACAAACACATTACATCCATAGCCTCGTCAGCTTCAAAAAAGCTTGGATTCCTCCGCAAGCCAGAAAATATTTCTCTTCTTCTAATCTGTACACTCTGTACGTATACCAAATCAGACCCTCTTTAGAATATTGTTCTCATGTCTGGGAAATGGCGTCCCCTACAACACCTAGCATTCTGGACCCCATTCAAAGAAGAGCCGTTCGTCTTATTAATGATCCAACGCTCATAGAAAGGCATCCTCTTCTTGTCCACCGTCGAGCTGTGGGGGATCTGTCGCTCTTTTATAGGCATTTTCACGGCTTCTGCTCAGAGGAATTGGCCAGTATAATTCCTCCTCTTGCGGCTCCCAGCAGAGCAACACGTAGTGCAGCTTTTATGCATCCTTTTAAAGTTCAGTTAGAGAAGCCCCGAACTTCCCGCTTTCTTAATTCCTTCATCACCAGAGTGTCAGGACTGTGGAACCTGCTGCCCGCAGAAGTTTTTCCTTCTCCTTCCAATCTCCAAATATTTAAGTCCCGTGTGAACAAACTCCCTCTCACCACACTTAAGACACCCACGGTACGTTAGTACTTAGGCATCAGCCTTCGTGGACTGTCTGAGAAAAAAAAACAGAAGCAAAGAAATTTAGACTATGTGCTTTAGATTTTTATATTGAAATAAGCAGCCAAATAAAAACAAGATTTTGTTTTAACAATCCTGTTAGGGAGTTTTGTGCCTTGTTTAGCCCAGAGGAAGTTCTTAGTGGCAAAACACCTTCCATTTCGCAAAGTGGTAATCTCTTTTCCCCATTAGTATAAGACGTTTAAGAACTTGATACAAAATGGCGAATAATGGCTGACTGTGAAGAGTTAAAAATATTTAAAGACATTGCGTTTGAAAAATTTTGGTGTAAGGTATTTGAGCTAAAAAATGCTTTAAATAGTCCAATGTTTTCAAATTTATCAAAATTGGTAAAAGGAATAATGTGTCTTCCTTATTCCTCTGCAGCTGCGGAAAGGCAGTTTTCTCAATACAATTTAATAAGAACCAAAACCATGAATCGCCTTTTAATAGAAAGTTCTGATGCAATTTTGCACTCAAAAAATCTGTTAAAAGGCGATTCCTGCTATTTTTGGACCCTCCAATCTCGCTTTTTAAGGAAAAAACCAAATTACAGACCTGTTTAAAATTAAATTAAAATTTGTTTACCTTGTTTAATTTATTTCTAATATTAATATAGAGGAGAATGCTTGAAATATGGGCTATTCCAGTTATTCCAGTATGTGTAGAGTGATCCATCGCTAAACATACAAACTATATGTGTTTTAATGGGTGTTACCGACTACAGAATATCAGAATATGGTTTATATAAATTCTGTGTTGTCACGTGTGGATTGTTATTTTACAGTGGTGGTTTTGAATCGTTATAAATAAGTAGTTATTAGCAGTAAAATTGATTTTTATTGATAGAAAATTTCGTTTTAAAAGGTTTGTATTTTCAGATTATGTTTTTAATTTTATGCAAATATAAGATATAAAATATTTATCAAGTAGTTAACTTTTTTAAAGTTATTTGCAATATGGACTACTTTACGTTTGTAATATGGGCTAGCCCATATTTGTAGCAATATTGGCCCTTCTTGGTGCGACGCCGCGCTAAGGACCCTGAGAAGATCCATCGCAACAATAATGACCCCAAGTCTCTCGGGAATGAAAACCCCGCTTCATTTCAAGCTTGACACAGAATCCTATTTGAGAAAGTGGCTTTCGGGATTTCGAGTAGTGCTTGGCACTGTTGCCAGGTCTCATGATTTATCATCAGATCTCATGATTTTGACTTACATCTCATGATATCATTATTTTTTTTCCAAATCTCATGATTTTTTTTAAAAATCAAAGATTTAAAATTGTTGCTCGGGATAATAGTCGTAAAACTATAAATAAAGCGTGCCATATGCAAAACGTGGTAAGTACCACTTTTTCACAAATATGAATTATAAGCTAAGAGGGAGTATGTGCCATGCTCTACTTGCACAATAAAATTTATATCGATGGCGCTTTGCCCAGCGGCGATGTAAGGAACTAAATATTAAAACGTATTAAGTGACAACGAATATCTTCTTATTTACCATAACCTAGAAAAACTTTTGGAGCGGTGTTCGGATGTACTGTTTACGAAAAAAAAGGATATAGTTTGTCACGGTTAGTTTTTATTCCTAGGTTTGTTTTTAATAATTTAGTTTGTTTACCTTAATGCAGGTCGGTTTTCATTTTTTTTTGCAGTTTATTTTTGGCAAAAGGCTCCAAATTTGATTGTAATTGCTAGGTTACTTCTGTTTTTCTATCGCCTTTGGTATCCTACCTTATGCTTTACGTTGCTTTTTCCCCTCGCAGTATGGTGTACTAAAAAATTAACATAAGATACCTCGAGTCGATAACTGGCACTAATTTTGTTCGATGCAACATTAATTTTGAGGTACATCTTTCACTATTGACTAAACCAAGCTTATTAAGTAGGTTAGATTCACTTTGTACAAATCAATATTTTCTAATTTAAGCAGGTACTTACCTTTACGACGTTGGTATTTTGGATAAACCATTTCAGGGGTTCGTAATCAAATTGTGTTTCTCTAGGTATTCGGTATGGTTTTCCCCCTATATACAATCCTCAACAGCTTGTGGGTTTGTCTAGAAATTACATTTCCTTAGCAGTTTTGCTTTTATTGGCTATGTAGGTAGGTTTGTTTACATTACCTTCCGTATTTACCTTAGTTTGTTTACTTTATTTTTCCATTCCCAACAGTTGTCATAGGGGTCACAAGGGCCAGAGCAGTTTCCTTTGCCTCCAAAGTCTCTTTTGTACAGGTTCTTTGTATTTTATCCTCTTTGCATTAAAATTGTAAACATTTATTATTCTGGATTGTTATATAATTTTGTTTGAATATATTTTTGACAAGACAGATGACAGTTCGAGGGAATGTTATTTGGGCAGCGTGGGTAGGCAACTCAAAATGTTGTAACGATGTTGCCAATTTGGGGGCGAGAAAATTCCTAGAATTAGCAGCGATGTGCGTGCGTCCACTGGTACTTTTTGAGAAGGACAAAGGGCCATCGGCCATCGGCCGAGAACTAGGAAAATTTGCAGCTACTGGTATTCAAGCCATCTTTGTAGGATTTGTGCTGCAAATTTCCCAAAAATCTTTCCAGATTTAACTTACCTTTGGTTTTGTGTGAATTTTGTTGGTTTGCGTTGCCTTTTTGGCCGTTTTCTGGAAAGAAATCTGCACTGCAGGACTTGTAGTTCGACGCCGCAGGGATCACGTGTTAGTTGAAAATACCCCTTAACATCTTGGGTAAGTTCTTCTAGACTTATTTTAACTGAGTATTTTCCGTATAAAACGGTACATTAATAGATTTATTTGGGTTTTCTTACGACGCGCTGGTGGTTCAGGGGATTTTCATTATTTTTTTTATATATTACGTCATGCGTTGGGCAAGTCGAATTTCGGTAAGAATTAATTATTAATTACCCTAATTACATCAATTTAAGGGGTTTGTTGTGGTCAATTTATTGCGAAAATCGCAGTTTTATTGAATCATTCTTTTTTGTTTTTTTTGACAGTTGCGTTAATTGGCTACTCTAATTAGCGTTAAAGTTTTAATAAATCGCCGTTAGATGGCGCTTGTGTATAGATTCTTTGTCTCTTTTAGTATTAATTAATTTTCTGGGGTTAAATTACCTTCTTTTGGTAATAAATTTTAATTACTAAGTTTTCTTGTCATAATTTTTCTTTTTGAGACTTTTCTTCAGGGTATAAGTATCTGGGTTACTGTTCGAGACCTATTTATTATTTAAATTGTCAATTTAGTAGGCCGAAAAGGCTTTGGTTATGCTTAACAAAAATTAGTTATTTATTTTTTTACCTTATTTAATTAGTTTTGGGCTTTTACCTACGATTAAATACATTCGTATGGATAAATTACCTTTTATTTTACACTAGTTAAGTGATTGCTAATTAACTTTTGGTAGCTAGGGAATATGTTCTTTTTTTTGGTGCCAAAGGAATAGGGCATAAATTTTTTTTGTAAACTAGTTTACTGAAACAATTTTATTTTATGTTATCTTAATTTAATGGGATTGTTTATTTTTTTTATGATTAATTAACGTTGCTTACTTAATAAGTAACTATTTTTATTTTTTTGCTAACTGAAAGGTCTCGAACCAAGCACCAGATTTTTAAAGTTTCCTTATATTAACTTTTTTTAATGAAACACATACAGTATGGGATTTGAGGGAATTTTCTTGGGATTTTTAAAGTCGCTTAATTATCTTACGTTTTATTGGGTTTTAATTAGTATTGAATTTTGTAGGGTTCTTCGGACGGGCCATTTTTCTTCACATGGGCCATTAATTTTTTTTGAAACAGTTTTCGCTTTGGTTTGGAGGGGCCATCAATTTGGTGGAAGTTTTTCTGGGACGGGTCAGAGATAGTGACCATTTAACTGGTCAATGTGTTGTCTGTAGTTTTGGACACCATCGCTCTTCACGGTGTAGTGGCTGGCACACACGCCATCACTTGGAATCGACAAAACAGGCAACATTAAAATTAACCCACTAACAATTTTTATTTATAACTTTTCAATTTAGAATTTAGGACTCTACCTTTCTAATTTTTTTTACCACATTGTTTTTAAATTATTTGCGCCTTTTCTTATATTTTAATTGTAATATATTTTTTTTTTGTAAATCTTCTGGTCATTAAATTATTGTTAATTAAATAATTATAAGCGGTATTCTTATATATGGGCATGTACAAGATCTGAAACCGTATAATCCATCAAACAGCAATGCGAGTTCTGACGCCGAATAAGCCTATTTTTTTTATGATTTACTAAGGTACTTGTAAATTGTTATATTAATGATTTGTTATATTAATTGATATCTGTTATCTTTAACTTTTTATGGCTTTCGGTTATTATCTTTATTGTCTATATTTTTTTTGGTTTATTTTTTTTTACATGCCCTGCAGAGGTGGGCAACCAATAGGGTCGGGGCATCCAGCTTGGCGCGTAACATGATGGGAGTCTCGACATTGCTGGTTAGTTAGAATAATCCTGCACTGGGACCTAGTGTCGGTAAAAGTCCGACAAACGCTGGGATAGTGTTAGCCTTCAGCCACACTACCTCGATTTTTATTTATTTTTAATTGCCTTCTCTTTTCTTTTTTTCTATTGCCTTTTTAAATTTAATTTTTCTTTGACGTAAACCTTCTGATCGCTATCATTGCATTGCATTTAGTTTCTTAATGGATTTTCAGAGCGTATTATCTGATATGGTTACCTTTTGGTTGTTTTTTTTTTATTGACAGGCTTGCGTGGTGTTGGTGCCACAGCGGTGCCAGCGCCGCCCTCCCGGAACTTTGGTCTCTGGAAGAGCAGACTGAAATGGAAGGTCAGGCGTCGGGGGTGTGGTCTGGTGTAGTGACCCTAATGAGGCACTCATTAAGCTGGGCCACACTACTGCGTTCTGGCTCGGTGCGTTCGGCCTATTAGCTGCGACAGATGCTGGGGCACTGCCACCATTCAGAACACCCTATAAATTTGTTTATTATTTCTCGCAGTACTTCCTGGTACTTTTAGCTTGGCAGGCACTATAGCTTTGCCCCCTCTGCACGGTGGAACGTTGGGATTCCTTTATTTACCTTATCTTTCTTACCTTTCTTTTAGTTTTCCACCTTTCACATATTATTTCTGTGGTGGGCGTTTGCGGTTTCTTTTGGGTGTGGGATGAGGTAGTTGTGCGGCTTCGGTGTGAGGTTAAGGAACCAGGTCCGCCAAGCCGCATTGGTTGCGACGCAAACTTAATGGAAATCTTTTTTTTTCCTTTTGACCGCCAATTTTATTGTGATATTTGGCATAGATTTCCTACCACATCGATTCCTCGTGAGTGTTCGTCACTGAAATAATATCTGAAAATCATTTTTTTTTTGGTTAATTATCTTTTCCTACTTACCATTCGGTTCATTTACCTTTAATACGCTTTCCTTTAATTTGATATTAGTAGCTTACTGTCTTCAAGGCGTACTTGGTCACAACTTAGATTTACCTGAATTTGCTTTCCCTGAGCTTCGATTTGTTTAATTGTTGCCTTTAGTATGGTTTACCTTTATCTTATCTTACCTTATTTTATATTACCTTACCTTACCTTTATCTTTATCTTATCGAATATTTTCTTTATCTTGTGTCTTCGGGGAGATTCGATAACGTAACTTCCTTCGGAGTTAATTTTTATTGAATACTTAATTTATCTCGGTTACCTCCTTTATCTCTATCCGGCTTAGTTAGTGCCTACCTGTCTCTGAATTGTCATCTCCTGTCAGTTTAATGATTAGTTTGCTTTTTATGTTCTTAGTTCTAGATTCCGACCTTGTTTTTCTTTACCTTTGGGTGATCGCATGATCGTCGTAAAACTCCTTCCTGGAAGTTTTCCTCCTTCCGAAGGAGAGGGGAGTTGTCACGGTTAGTTTTTATTCCTAGGTTTGTTTTTAATAATTTAGTTTGTTTACCTTACGATGGTCTTAACGTGATGTTGACGCAATGTGATTTCTGCCCAGTGCTCTGAATGTCAAAGTAAAGAAATTCAATAAAGCGCGGGTAAACGGCGGGAGTAACTATGACTCTCTTAACCCTGGACTCACTTCAATGCGAATAAATCTTTCGCCCTTTAACTTCCAAAGCGGTAACTAAGGTTATATAAATTCGCATCAAGATTTTGTTCGTTTCTGATAGCGCCACATAATACAAGGACCGCGTTCCTATTCGGGTCGCGAGTGTGCGGTAGAACACGAGGCGTTTTTCACAACAGGAGGGGAGCGGCTGTACTGTCAGTACCTAGCTGGGCGCATAAGGAGGGGATCCCAATACCTGTAAAGGTGGGTGATCCTAAGGGAACTGCATCAGGCCGAGTGAGGCCCCGTGGCACCGTGCTTGCCAACCCCACCAACACCTAGACATGGTCAGTGGGGAATGAGCAAAAAGCCGGACACGGGTAACCGAGCCAGACCATAAGCAGTTGTCCGACAACTCTATATGTCCATAAACGCGGCCAGTGGGGGACAGTGCTTCAGTTCATAACTCTCCTCGATCGGGGGTGGCATCCAAATTGGGAACTTCTAGCGAGGTTCTTGACGCGGGTGCCCAACCGACATTCTCATCCCGGCTCGTGGACGGGGCGCAACATTTCACCGGCTTTAAAAAACCCCCAGGGAAAGGGAAAAAAGGGGGGGGCCCCATACAAATTCTTTAACCCCTTTAACCCCCCAAAAAAAAACCGGTTATAAGAAATTTATGGAAATAGAAAATTTCTTCCTCCCGGGTAAAAACATTTAAATATCTCCCGGGCCCCGAGTAAAGGGTTTCCCCCTTTTGGGTTTGCCCTTCCCCCCAAAAAGCAAAGGTTCCGGAAAAAACATCAACCGTAAATTTCCCATCAATTTTTTATTTATTTTTTTTGGTTTAACCCAATTTTTTTTTTTAAAATTTTAAAATTTCAATTTTATTTTCCAAATCATTTAGAATTGTCCTAAAGGGGGGGCCGTTGAAGTGGTAGGCCTTAAATTTCAACCTCCCTTTAAATTTTCCCCAAAATTTGCCGGGGGGGAAAAAACAAAATTGGCTGTTTAACAAAATGGTTTGTCCCACTGAAATTTAAAAAAGGGTTAACCCCAAAAAGGGTGGGGCCCCCTGCAAACTTACTTTCAACTACCACAAAGTGATGACCCAAAAACCCCCTTAGAAAAACAAATTGGGGTAAAGCCCCGGGAGGCCCTGGGGTAACGGGAGAATTCTTTACTGGGTGCAAAATAAGTAATCCAAGGGGGGAGATGTACAAGCTATAACCCCTTTTTCCCCAATTTCCTTAGATTAAAATAAAGGAATTAAACGGATATTTCCCCCTTTGGGGGTTTAAATAATTGGGGAGGTGCCCGTGCCCCCCAAACAAAACCCCATTAACTAATAACTTTCAATCCAATCCTTTTTATCAAACCTCCCCAACCTTTCCTTTTCTTTGTTGGAGGCATTTTCCCCCCTTCAAACCCACCCTAATAACCATTTTTAAAACTCGAAAACCCTCCCATTCCGAAAAGGGTTTTAAAAATTAAAAACCCCCCAATTTTAAAAAAAGGGGGAAAAAAAACCCCCCTTTGGGTTCAAAAAAACTCCCCAAAAAAAGGAAAAACCCGGCCCTGGTTCCCCAAAAACCCAAATTTTTGGGGGCGAAAATTTTTTTTCAAAAACAACCCCCCTTAAAATTTTTTTAAAAAAAACGGAGCCCTTCCTCTAAAGTCTATTACTGTCTGCTGAATGGGATACGGCCGAGCGGCTAACCCTCAATTTCATCGAAACCAACGGGGTTCAAAAAATGAGGGGGTGATTGCAAATAACATTATCTTCAAGCAATCATAAAACCCAAAAAGCCAATAAAGCCCTTATCATTTTTTTTTTCTGGACCCCCGCAAGGCTTTCGACACTGTGTCGCATAACTAGTCGAGCGGGCACTGCGGAGGTTCGGGGGGGGATATGATGGGGAATTCATAGGGAGGTCTTACGGGGTCCACAACAAAAATTTCCCGACTGGCGGCGGGATAACTGTGATATCCCTTTTAAAAAGGGGGTCAAACAGGGCGACCCCTTTTCCCCCCAAATTATTTAAAGGGATGGATGAGCTCATCTGCAGGCTCGAGGAACCAACAGGGGGCTCCCCGAATCAGGATACCCATTGGCGGCCTGGGGTATGAGATGACCCATCCCCGCATCCGATACCACGGGGAAAAGCTCGGGGGCCCAAACTGGCTAACGCCTTTTTTAAATGGCCAGCATGGTCTCAATAAGGCCAAGAGCGTAGCCCTTTCAGTTAATGTAAACAGAGCAAACAAGCACAGACACCTTGACCCGTAGTGTTTTTACTCGGAGGGAGAGCCAATATCCCAATGCCAGCCGGATCAGCCCCCTTAAAAACTTGGGGGCCGATATGGTGCCATGGGGCAAACCAACCCCCCATTTCCGATACTAAAACCCATCTGGATCGAATTAAAAAAAACCCCTGAAACCAAATGCTGGAGATTATGTCCTACCTCCCGCCTAGGCTTTCGACTCCCTCCAGGGCGTTTTTACTCTCCGAGTCCTGGGGGGCCGAAACTTATCCGAATGTCCGTCCATATGTTTTACACCGAACAGAACATGTCAAGACCGATAGTCCCGCATCAATCGCCGACGGCGGCCCCGGGGGATTTTAAAAAACCGTACCCATGATTCTGCTAAAGAACGAAGGATTAAGAGTGGAAGGTACGGGTTTGTCGGAAGATCTTAAACAACACCTTTACAGAACTCTTATAACCGTCTTAGGCGTTGGTGCGGAAGACAGGTATGACAAGTAGGGGAAAAAAAAGATCCTGGGAAATCAGCTCGACGAAGGCTCAGGGGACGGTCTACGCCAGGGGCAATTGTCAGCTAATGGCCAATGGATTGCGAGTCCAACCCTTTCTGGGCGGGGAGATTTCTGCAGAGCGACGCAACTACGTTTTAACCTTTTACCGACGAAGGGAATACCCCCCAACCCCCCCCCCGAGCGCCGATGTCGCAACGGCTGCGATAGGGTTGAATCTCTCCCTCCTCCAGAATGCTGGACCGCACGCAAAAAAGACTCCACGGCACGACCATATTGCAGACCATTTGGCGAAAATTGCAAGGCAAAAGGGTTGGGAAACGTAGTGAACAAAGGATCAACCGAAATGGGTACGCGTTCCCCGATCTTATCCTCATCAAGGATGATCGGTAGTAATTTCGGACATTGCAGTATCTTGGGAGGGTCCAGACTCCCCCGCCTGGCGGGGGGGCCCAAAAAAAAGGTATATTAGAACCCAACTTTCTTCAAGCTGTACAAGACCGTTTCCCCGGAAAAACCCTGTATCGCCCCCCAAAAATGGGCGCACGCGGGGATTTGGGCCCCGTGACAAATAATACGATCAGAAATCCCTGAACCTTAACGCACGGGGAAAAGACAAGATTATCATCCGTACAATTATGGGCAGCCTTAGATATACAACCCTTTATGAGGCGAAAAAACCGATTGGGCTCGCCGGGGCCCACCTCGTTTAGATTAAGTGTGTATGTCCTTTATAGTTTAGTCTTTGCTGTATTATACAATAATTTCATTTTATCTTATATATATTTTTTATTTTAATTCCTACTAATATTTTTTTCATAAGGTATTTTAGCCATAGCTAGGACATTTTATAATTATTATTAGTAGTATTGTCTTATTTTACTCTACGTTTTACGTCGTTTTTGGGTTAAGTATATACATTTTTTTTTATTATTACTACACCCCCTTTTGTCTTAGACAAAAAATATCAGTAAATCGCGGCTCTCGTCAAATATTTTTCCATCGGGCCTCACCCCCAAAATTTATGCCCGACAACACACGAAACCCCAACAACCCAAGCGGCCCCTTGGGGCCGCCCGTTCCCGTCGGGCATTGGATCGCTTTGCAAGCAGGCCGAACTGTTCTTTATCTTTGTTTCAAATTTCTTTTTTAACGGTGGGACAACAGATTACCCGTCATGCGCCCTAATCAGGTTAGACAGGCCTGGCACATGATGAAGGCGCGGATGACCAAAACCAAAAGGCCGATAAAAGCCAAATGCCTCGTCATCTAATTAGTGACGCGCATGAATGGTTAACGAATTCCCACTTCCCTACCCACTATCTAGCGAAACCACTGCCAAGGGAACGGGCTTGGGAAAAATTAGCGGGGAAAAAGACCCTGTTGAGCCATTTTAAAACTATAAAAAGAAAATTGGTTCTATGATCCGATAACTGGGAGGGGAATAAGAACCAGGGTATTTTGGCTGTTTATATTACCCCTTTGAAAGGGTATTGTTAAGCCTTAAATTTAAAACGTTTTTTTTAAAAAACGTGGCAAAGTTTCCAAAGGGGCATGCAAGCCTTCCTGTTTTGAGCTCCTGTATG